>WBNM01043341.1:120938-140561 GCA_013399055.1 Ramphastos sulfuratus | reverse complement strand
TTTTTTTTTTTTTTGTTTTTTTTTTTTTTGTTAGAGACTTATTTTTGTTTAGATCAAATGCTCTAAAAGAACCACAACTTCCAAGGGACCTTTTGCCATGAGCATTGGATGCTGGTGTACCCTCCCCCAGTAAAGCAACTATGACTGGCTGCTTGATCACCATGTTTTCCTTTCTGTGTGCACACTTAATTACAGGTAAAGACTTTATTTTTGGATTCCTAATGTCCTCTTGTGTTTTCTGAGTCACTAACAAGGTGCACTACACAGTGAGGGAGAGGGGAGGGAGGGACAAGTTTGCCTCATCACTGAGAGCTCTTAATTATTCCTCCTAATTACTTTGCTGAACCTAGGTTAGGACACTAACTGCAGACAACCAAGCCTGAGTGATGCATGAAGTGTTGGGCCTGGGGAAAGGCTTTTTCTCCTGCAGCAGGGGAAGGTTGGGGAGTCCAGGGGTGCTTCTCCAGGAGGACATCAGCTGCCCAGCCCCATTGCAGTTCCCCCTGAGCTGGTGCTGTGCTGCACCTTTGCAGACAAAGCTGCTTATCTGTAGGCAGCCCTTCACCTTGTTTTTAAGCTGCCCTCCTTCTTCCCCTTATTTTTAAGCTGCCCTCCTCCTTCACCTTGTTTTTAAACTGCCCTCTTTCTTCCCCTTATCTTTAAGCAGCCCTTCCCCTTATTTTTAAGCATCCACAGCCTTGGAGCTTCAGCATGGAGCTCACACAGACAAAATTAACTCCTCTAAGACTCACAAACATGTCCCTGTCTGAGGAAGTTAAGCACATGAAGCAAGGCAGGAGAGACCAGAGCCAAGAAATGGTGTTGCTCCTTCAGAACAATGGCAATGCTTGGGACACAAGAGCTTTAAATTTGCCATATCCAAAGATTAACCAAGCCAGGAATTGATTGAGTAGAGCATTAGAAGAGAGGAGACATTCCCCACACGCACACCTCTCCAGCTCTGGGCTGGTTTTCTTACCTGGTGAGCAGCTCCAGGTCACCATCCCAGCTCCAGGCAGCTCTCTGAGCCAGCCTAGCAGCCCCAGGCAGTGCAGGCTTGAGCCTCCCTTGGCGTTCCAGGTCTGGTGTCCTTGCTCCAAGAGCTTCTGTCAATGTCTGTTCTCTTTCAGCACTGTCTCCATGCTCCTGTCCCTGCAGCCCCTCCTGTTCAAGGGGGCCTGTGCCGGGAGCAGTCCATGTTTTAAAGGTGCCAGAGCTGCATCTGTCCTCCAGCCTCACACTGCACATGCCACATCCATGGGCAGGGCCCCAAAGTTAGCCACCTGCAGGGAAGGAAGGACAATAAACTTCTGCTTTGGACAAGGAGAGGAGTTCTAAAGGAGGCCACAGTGGTGATCAGAGGACTATAGCACTTCTCCTGTGAGGACAGGCTGGGAGAGTTGAGGCCGTTCAGCCTGGAGAAGGCTCCAGAAAGACCTTAGAGCTGCATTCTGCTATCTGAAGGGAGCCTACAGGAGGGCTGGGGAGGGGCTGTTCAGAAGGGCCTGGAGGTTTAGGATGAGTGGTAGTAGATTGAAACTGGAGCAGGGCAGATTTAGGTTGGACATCAGGAGGAAGTTCTGCACAGTGAGGGTGGTGAGATGCTGGCACAGGCTGCCCAGGAAAGTGATAGAGACCTCATCCCTGGAAATGTTCATGGTCAGCCTTGAAGGGGCCCTGAGCAGCCTGATCTAGATGCAGACGTCCCTGCTGACTGCAGGGGAGTTGGACAAGATGCCCTTTGAGGGTCCCCTCCAACCCACTGCAGTTGGTGATGCTGTGGGAAGAGGAGGGGAGGTGCAGGGTGACTCTGTCACATCCCAGGAGTGACACAAAGCTGGGGCAGGTTTCGAGCGACACAGAGGCAGGCCAAGGGGCGGAGCTAATCCACCACAAATTAACGAAGGTTAAGCTCACTTTGCTGAGGTTTGACCCTGGGAGAGGTGTGGAGCACAAGCACTGCCTCCCTTCCTCCAACTCCTTGCTGTCTGTCGGTGTTGAGCCTTCTCCTTTGTACCTTCTGACTGCCAGAGATTTAAACCCCTCGTCTGCCTCTGTTCTCACAAGTAATAGCACAGAACAGGCTGTAACGAGATCAAGCTCTCTAATAGCACTTCTGGAAGGTGAAGCAACATTCTCCTTTCCCTGCACTCCTGTTTTTTCTCTAGAATATTAGATTAAGCAACAGAAAATTTACTACTTCATAAAGCCAGAGCCCAGCCAAAGCCTGAGCCCAGCAGTTTGCCTGCAAACAGCCCTGGTGATTGCGGCGCAGGCAGGAACGTGCCAAGGAGCAGCAGCAGCAACGTCCATGCAGAAAATAACCTCAGAGAGGCACAACAGAGCTCAGAGCAGCCCAGGAATGAAGACTGCTGGAGGTGACAGACCTGAGAGACCACTGCAATAGGTCTTCATGCTTTGGGAGGTTTGCTCTTGGTTTTAAGATTTTGTTGGCTTCCTAACTGAGCTCCAGAGATGGGAGATGGTTTGGGGGCAGTAGCTTAGCACTCATGAGAGGTTGCCACAAGGATGTCCAAGTAGGTGGTGAAGTCCCCATCCCTGGAGGTGTTTAAGAAAGGTGTGGACAGGGCACCTGGGGCCATGGCGGTGCTGGGTTGAAGGTTGGAGGGGATGATCGTTGAGGGCTTCTCCAACCAAACCAATTCTATGCCCTTGCAGAAGAATTCTAACAGCCTTTAGGCTGTCAGCAAGGGCAGAGCCAAAAGAGGCCATCAATGATGACCTCAAAGGTGTTTTCCACCCTAAACAATTCCATGACTCAGTGAGGGGCTCTCAGAGACCCCCTCCTGGAGCTCTGTCTGCAGACAGAGCCATGCAGCTCCTCACCAGGCTCAGACACAAAGCCTGGGGACCAGGCTGCCACTTCACCTGCACAGTGCTGCTGGAGGACTTGCAACGACACAAAGCACTGCAAGGCAGGACAAAAACCCTCTCACACACATCTTAAACTACGTATTTTGGAGAAGAATTTCAAGCTTCAGGATTGAAGACTCATTAACTGCAGCCATGGGTGGCTGCAGGGGGAGAGACCAGAGAGAGAAACCAGCACAGCAAGTACTTGCAGCTCCAAAACTTCATCTCCTTTAAGATGGAAATGTTTGTACCTCAACTGCGTGCAGCTGTGGCAAGTTGAGTTTGCTACCTGTGGAAAGGTTACCCCAAAGCTCCTTCTCTTTCTGAGAAAAGCCACTTGGCTCCTTCGAGAGCTCTTCCTCTGCATCCTGTTGCTGGCGGTTGATGAGCTTGGAAAAGTTAAATTACTCTCCTGCCTGCAAAAAAGTGACCTCTTCAAACAGCTCTGCAGTGTGATTGTTTACTCTGATCTTAACTGCATCCAGCACTGACAAACCCAAGTAACTGAAAACCCCAAAGTGACAGCAAAAAGAAATCAGCTCGAGGTGACCCAGCTGGGTTCACAGCCCCAGGTGCAGAGGAGCCCAGCAGCAGCCTGGCTTTGCTTGCTCAGGAGAGAAAATGTTGAGCCTACAGCCCCTGGGAGCTGGAGAGGGGAGGAGGGGGAGGAAAACAACTCCATGGCACTTAACAGGTCTGGTGTTTGGGTTTTCAGAGCTGAGGGAGCAGACATCTCACTGACAAGAGCGATTGGGAAGGAGCTGGTGGAGGCTGGAGAGCACCTACACTTCAGTGGTAACAACGTTAAAGGGCTCCCCAAGCAGTCCTCTTTTATAATTGGTTTCATGAGAAGTTCCAAATGTAAATAGAGCCCAAGTACAGAGGAGCTGAGAAGTTCCAAATGTAAATAGAGCCCAAGTACAGAGGAGCTGAGAAGTTCCAAATGTAAATAGAGCCCAAGTACAGAGGAGCTGAGTGCTCCTGCTCAGGAACAAGAGCAGAGCTGAGTTTTGAAGAGCTTTGCCTCACCATCTTCTCAGCCTTTCCAGCAGGGACTTGGGGGAGTTTGGCCACCACCACCTAGGCACTGGATAGGAATCTCACACTCATTTGAGATGCAGAGAAGAGCTGCAGCCTGTCCTAAAGGCTCCTTTGTCATTTTGATTCTCTAAGTGTCATAACAAGTTTCCCTGCAGGGTGAGACGTGGGAGGAAAGCCTAAACCCACCCATTTGCACCACCTCATTACCAGCCCCCAGCCTGGCCTCCAAAAGCTCCATCCTCACCCTGCTCTGTGATGTGTTCAGGGCTTGAGTGGGAAAGAGGAGAGCAACTGAACGGCGTTGTAGGAAGGGGAGGTCTTGCTTGGTCCAGCAGTGAAAGCAGTGGCAAACATCTCCATTTTCACTCCACCAAACAGGAGGTGCACTGCAAGCACCTTCCCTTTCGGGTCCCTGTTTGCCTGGCAATCGGTGGCAGATTGGGCAGGCAGGTGGAGCTGGCTGGAAGGTCTCTTGCTGCTCCTTGTACAGGGCTGCTCAGCCTCCAGCTGTTTGCAATGAAGAGTAAGGCACTGGGCTGCATTCCAAGCATCTTTTAAGGAGGAGAGAGAAGTGGTGAGACCTTCGAGAGGGCTGGGGAGCAGCGAGAGGCTGGGTTAGATCATTAACATTATAAATTCCATTTACCACACAGCAGCCATTTCATCCATCATTTATTCATGCAGACAGGAACCTCTTGCATTTTTAGGACCCTGCTTTTGCTGCTCCCAGGTAGTGCTGCAATGGCTGGACAGGGAATGAACAGCTCAGCTCCAGCCTCAACAGCTGGGCTCCCTCTTTCTACACCCAAAGGTAAACCCCCAAGATCTGGGCTTTCCCTTTCTGCATCATCAAAGTAACCTCCAATATTTGGGGCACCCCCTTTCTAAACCCAACAGTAGCCCTCAAGATTGGATGAGGCCTGGAGCAGCTGAGTCTCCTTGAAAGGTGTCCCTGCCCATGGTGGGGAAGTTGGAGTAGGTGATCTGAGGTCCCTTTGAGCCTGAGCCATTCTCTGATTCTATGACCTAGGCTCCCCCTTTCTATACCCAAAGGTAAACCCCCAGTGTCTGAGCTTCTCCTTTCTATAACCTTAAAGTAACCCCCAATATTTGGGGCACCCCCTTTCTAAACCCAACAGTAGCCCTCAACATTGGATGAGGCCTGGAGCAGCTGAATCTCCTTGAGAGGTGTCCCTGCCCATGGTGGGGAAGTTGGAGTAGGTGATCTGAGGTCCCTTCCAGCTTGAGCCATTCTATGATCTGGGATTCCCCCTTTCTATACCCAAAGATAAACCCCCAGTATCTGAGCTTCTCCTTTCTATAACCTCAAAGTAACCCCCAATATTTGAGGCACCTCCTTTCTAAACCCAAAAGTAACCCTCAGCATCTGGGCTCCCTTTCCTATGCCCACAAACCTCAACATCTGGGTGCCTCCCACTTTCTCTACCCAAAAGTAACCCTCAACATCTGGGCTCCCTCTTCTCTACACAAAAGTAATCCCTAACATTCAGGCTCCCTTATCTATACCCACAAGTAGCCCCAACATCTGGGTTCCCCCCTCTCTCTCCCCAAAACCCAACATCTGGGCTCCCCTTTCTCTATGCCGAAGCAAACCTCAACCTCTTGCTGTGTGCTTCAAGTAACTGCAAAGTCTCAGCTCTGAAGGACCAATTCCAGTTTCTGGGCTAGCAGGAGGCAGAGGCAGTGCCTGCCCCATCTGCACACCTTGCACCACTCAGCTTCCAGCTCCTCAGCCTCCATCCACAGGACCCAGCTGAGAAGGGCTGAGACAAAACTCTACAAAACCCAGCTCTGCTCTGAGCAAGAACACTCAGCTCCTCCTTCATACTTTGCTCTATTTACATCTGGGTCTCATTACAGCTTATTGAGGGGCAGCAGCAGCCCTCAGCATTCTTTTTATTGACATAAAGATGGTCCAAATAGCTTCTGCTATTAGGACCAGCCTTTGTCATGGGCTAAGGAGAAACAGCAGGCAGGGCAGCAGAGCCAAGAGGTTTGGAAGAGGACAGTGGTTTGCAGTACTGCTGTGAACACAAAGGGAGGTTACACAGCCAGAGGGGGTCCTGTGGTGTGGGAGTGACCAAACTGCCCCATCTGTGGCCGTTGGGATCATCCAAGCAGCTCTCCTCCCTCACACAAGGTACACAACACCCAGGAGTCACAGCAGTTTCAGAAGAGCAGATACTGCTGACTAGAGGTGGTCAGAGCTTGCTGAAGCAATTAAGGCTTGGAGAGAATCATTAACCAAAGCCAAACAATGCACACATGCTGATTTCACCTCAGACACCTCCAAGATTCCCTCATTCTCTTAGAATGCTCTGTGCTGTGCAGCACCAGAAGCTGGGCAGGCACAAACAGCAGCTAAAAGCTTCCCAGCACAGCTACAGTGTAGCTGGTCCCAGTAAAGCACTCTGGTTCTGGGCTTGGATGCATGAAAGATGCTGAAGTTATCCTGGCAATCATCCCCTGACCCACACCTGATGTTTAGTAGGGTTAAGACACCTGCATGGCATTGACCTGGATCTCACACACCTCTCTGGCAGCAGGTTAAAAGGATGGAGCCAACTCTAATCACTGCAATTAGTGTGTCAGGACAAGAACAGCAATTCAAACATGGCTAAATTCCAGCCAGAGAGGTCTGGCAGCTGCTTTTCTTAGGCAAAGTCACTGCCCTGACACTGGGGAGGCACAAATCAGTCTGCAAGGGACAGGAGGATGCAGACTGCTTCAGGGCAGGCTGCATTTTAACACAGAGAGAGCACCAAGGCCACTCAGCCCCAAGTGGGACTAACACAGCACAGTGCTGCCTTCTCAGAATCACACCAGGCTACCTCTACACAAACCCCTGCACACTCCAAATGTTGCTCTTCACCTCCTTGAGACAGACAGGAACACCAGGAGAAGAAACTGAAGCTCCACAGCAACCCAAAGGCCTTCCTAGCAGAAAGGATTCCACTTTTATTGTGCAATGTTGTGGCGAGAGGAAAGCTTTCTTAAAAACACTTTGGTTCCCCCTCCCCATCTCATTTTCCTGGTTATAAATTCATCAAACACAGTGGGAAGGAGTCAGTAGTAACATCTAGAATTCACTGCTTGCCCTTTTGACCCCTGTAGATCTCCAAAAGCTCTAAAGCTACAAAATTCACATGTCATTAGCACCCAGTGCTACGCAGCTCTTTGACTGGGATGCCAGAGTGCTGTGGATCATTCATCACATCGACTCACTGGGACCAGACAGACCTTGTAGGCTTTAATCTGCAGTTTGTGTTGCCACTGCAAGAAGAAAAGGATTCCAACTGATGAAGCAGCAGCAGCAGGAGGAGCAAAAACTCAAGGCACAGTTGTAGAAATGAAAGCTCTCCTGTTCCTATAAAAACAGGCAGTAAAACATACAAAAGAATTCTCTGCATTCAACCAATGTACATCTGCCCTTCCTGAGGCATGAGTGGAGCATGAGCCAGAGGCCCTGCTCCCACCTTGGCAACATTCACTCTTGGCTAACAAATAAATTAAGATTGGCTAGAACAAAGGAATAGAGAAGTCTGGCTGGCTTTGGGATTTTTTTGGAGGGGGTTTCTGTCTGGTTTCCAGATTATCTTTTTTTAGGGGGGAGGGGTGGTTGTTGTTGTGGTTTGGGGTTTGTTTTTTTTATTTTGATTTGCTCTGGTTCTTCATAAAAAAATTCCACCACTAAGAAAGAAAAAAAAAAAAAAGAGCATTTGCAGAAGGAAAGAAGAAGCTCTATTTTTGCCAAATTGGATCTTAAAATAATTTTGTATACTGTACAAATATACATCCTTAAACATTTACAACCTTCGCTTCACTCGCTGGGTGACAAAGTTCATTGCTCCTCCAAAGCTGGAAGCTCTCAACTGTTCAGCTATAAAGTGCCCTTCACAAATTAGGGACAGGGTGGGATGAAGCTGGATCTACTGATAGCAGAGGTATCAACACGAGGGAGGAGTAAATAATTTAAAACAGTCTTTTGCCAGACAGAAGTCTGGGAATAGATACTCAGTGAGGAGCCAAAGCTGCAGTCAGTAAGAGGTCTTCCTCCTCTTGACACTGCTGTGCTCTGTGTTCTCTGGTGTTCTCCTTGAAACATAACTGTCCCTGCTCCTCCTGCTGCTGTGACCATGACCTCCTTTACTGAGGGCCCCAGTCCTCTGGTCACGCTCGTGTTGAGATGAGAAAGGTGATCTGGAGGGCAGGTCACAATGCCCCCTGGAGGGCTGCTTAGAAGTTTCTGCTCTGGAACTCTGGTCCCTGCTGGCTGAGGACACTTCGAGGCCTTGCTGCGGCGTTGTCCCTGCAGCGCTCTGGCCTGCTCGACTGCTGCCTTTTGAGTCCTGCTCCCTCCCCTTTGCTTCAGTCCTGCCAGCCACGCTTGCCCTCCTTGGGTCCCTTGGCTTCTCTTGGGCAGCAGGAGCTGCTGCAGCCTCCATAGGTGTGAAGACACTGCCTCTGCTGGAGTCCACAGCCTGAGCTCCCTGTGCCTGCTGGGGCCCTCGGCTTCCTTGTGGCGCTGCATGGCCAGCAGCAGCAGCAGGAGGTGCCAATGGGCTGCTGCTGGCCTCCCTTGGCTTTGCAAGCTCAACCCTCTTGTCACTGGAAGAGGAAGGCTGCAGAACAGGAGTCTTTGTCCCTGCCTTGGTTGGACACCATCCTGTTGGCCTGAGCTTCAAGATCTTAAGAGCATCTCTCTTGTAGCTTTCTTCTGATGTCTTGATAATGGCTCCTCTTTTGTGAGCATCCTGAACCAGCTGGTTCCAGTCTTTGTTTTCCTGTAAGAGAGAAAACAGTTACCAGTGAGCTCAGCACAACTGGACAGAGCTGTCAGAGGCTGCACAACCTCTCTGTAATCAAGGTACCTGACACAAGTGTCATGGAAACCACTGTTAAGATTCTTCTGTTCCAGAAGGAACCTATGTTTCACTTGCAAAGCAACTCTGGCTGCTGTAACACAGGGAAAAGGCCTTCACCATCACCCAGCTACTACTCATGGAAGACAATTTCTCTGTTTATGAAGGCCAGAATAGTTCTCTCTCCAGACCGAGGCAGGAGTGAGGTTTCCATGCCCTCTAGTGGTGTAGCTGACACCCCCCACACCCAGAAAGATCAAAAATCAACTCCTGTAAGCCATGAGCTCCACTCAAGAGCTCCCTGCACCTCTAGTGGGCCTTCAGAGTCCCCCAAAGGGGTCACTCTGCTTCACAAACACTCACTTCAAAGAGTACAAGCCATGAGCATCCTCAAACCCCACATGACTACACAAAGTAGTGTCACAAACAATCACCTGAAGATCAGGAGGATGTTTTGGGCTGGTTTAGGTCTTTTTAAATCATCTTTGTTTTGGTATCCAGAGGCAACTGCAACGGCTGGAGCAAGGCTAAGGACTGAGCAGGAAAACAGCTCTGCCATCATCCTCTCTTACCAGCTGAGAGATTTTTCTTAGAATTGCAAAGGATTATGAATTTCAGTCACATTTTGAGAGTCATTCCCAGCTTCCCTTCTTGGAAGCAAGAAAATAATCAGAGGATTTGTTGTTAAAGCTGTTATGAGTTAGAGCCAAAGCTTTCGAGCAGCAGCAGCCTTCAGAGGCCTGCACTGTGCTCATTTAACAGCACACTAGGGAAGAGTCCCTCCTTGCACAGGCTGAGGATGGTTTTCCCTTCCCCAAGCACTCCTTGACCCAGAGCATGGATGACAGAAGACCTTCTGACTGATGCTGTACCCACCATGAGTGTTTCCAGTCTTCCGAGGATGAAGAGGCTGAACCTGGCTCTGGTGATTGTGACATTCAGGCGCTGAAGGCTTGCCAGGAACCTGAGTGACAAGGAAAACTCAGCTCTGGGAATACTACTTCCAGGAGGTTTGTTAGGACAAAGAGAGATCATTTTCAGTGTCAGGGAAATGAAGGCAAGAGAGGCAGTTACAAAGGCAGTTTGTGACCCCTTCCCAGATCCCCCTGCAGCAGCCCTGTCCTACGTCAGGGGCTTTATGTGAGTAGTGCTACATGAACTGTGGCTGCTTGCTTGCTTCCACTGATTCCTTGCAGGGAATTCCAGTTCCTTCCAGCTCTTGCTGTTGATGTTGCCTTTCTTAGAGCAAATCCCCTCTTAATACCAACCACTGCTTCCTTAAATGTTCCTCAAAGCACAGAAGACATCAACCTCACTTCACCTATCAAGACTTTAAGCTTCTTTTTGACTTGAACTGAAATAGATTAGTAATATTTGGCATGATTAATGGGAAATTTTCCTACTGAAATGCTGAAGGCTGGACATGAATATTTTACTGTAAAGGTGACCTGGCACTGGAAGCACATTTTGCTTTGTCATGCTTCAAGAGTGAAAAGCAAATTCCTGCAGAAGAAAGCCTGTGAGAACTGTCTGCTCTGAACCTCCTGGTCTGAGTTAGAACAAAGCTGCTCCTGGTCTGATTTTACCTCTCAGGTTTGGGGGGTGGGGGAAACCACAAACACTGAGGCACTTAGTGCCATGGTCTAGTTGATTGGGTAGGGCTGGGTGATAGGTTGGACTGGATGAGCTTGGAGGTCTCTTCCAACCTGGCTGATTCTATGATTCCAATATGTTGAAACCTAAACCAGTGCTTAGAGCTTGGTAAATAAGCCCTAAAAGAAGTCAAACTNTGAGCTTTGAGGTCCCTTCCAACCTTACCATTCTATGATTCTGTGATTCTATATATCTTTGCAGTGAGGGTGCTGGGACACTGGAACAGGCTGCCCAGGAAGGTTGTGGATGTCCCTTCCCTGGAGATGTTCAAAGCCAGACTGGATGAGGCCTTGAGCAAGGTGGGTTGGTGGGAGGTGTCCTTGCCCATGGCAGGGGGTTGGAACTGGATGATCTTTAAGATCCCTTCCAACCTTACCATTGTATGATTCCATGAATATTTAGATCATGACAGGGATGGGATCTGCAAACCCCTTGAGGACAACCATACCCAATGGAGCCTTTGGTGGTGTTTGCCCGGACGCAGGTCACTATGATGCAGTCTTTCTCCCGTCCCTGGAAGGCATCCACTGTATCCACTTCTCCTGGGCTGGGGAGGGAAGAAATAGCAAGCTGTTAAATTCTGCTAGCTGAAGTTTTAAGTGAGACACCTATGTAAATAGATTCACAGAATGCATTGGGTTGGAAGTGACCACTGAAAGCCATCTTGGCCAACCTCCCCAGCAGGGAACAGGGACATCTCCAACTAGAGCAGGCTGCCCAGAGCCACATCAGGTCTGATTTTGAGTATCTCCAAGGATGGGGCCTCAACCACATCCCTAAGCAATTTGTCCCAGTGTCTCACCCCCCTCATAGTGCAGAACTTCCTCCTGAGGTCAAATCTAAACCTCCCCTGCTCCAATTTCAAACCATTACCCCTTACCTATCCCCGCAGGCCCTTCCAAACAGCCCCTTCCCTGTAGGTCCCCTTCAGATAGTGAAATGTAGCTTGAAGGTCTCCCTGGAGCCCTCTCTTCTCTTCTGGAGCCCCCAGCACAGGAAGGACATGGAACTGTTGGAGCCAGTCCAGAGAAGGCCACAAAGATGCTCAGAGGGCTGCAGCAGCTCTGCTGTAAGGACAGGCTGAGAGAGTTGGGGTTCTGCAGCCTGGAGAAGAGAAGGCTTCCAGGAGAGCTTGGAGTGGCCTTCCAATATCTGAAGGGGGCTACAGGAAGGTTGGGAAGGGACTATTGACAAGGGCTTGTAATGACAGGACAAGAGGTAACAGGTTTGAACTGGCAGAGGGGATATTGAAACTGGGTGTTAGTAGTTCTTTACAGTGAGGGTGGTGAGACACTGGCACAGGCTGCCCAGGGAGGTTGTGGAGGACAGAATCACTCAATGTGATCAAAGATCCCATTCTGTGCTTCTGTGCTCCACAACCTCCCTGGAGGTGTTCAAGGCCAGGCTGGATGAGGCCTTGAGTGACCTGTACTAGTGGGAGGTGTCCCTGCCCATGGCAGGGGGTTGGCACTGGATGATCTTTGAGGTCCCTTCCAACATTACCATTCTATGATTCTCAGCCTCAACACAACTCTGACCATCACCTGTCCAACTAACCCAGAGTAAATTTCTTCTGCAGTTCATGAACCCAAAACTGAATTTACTTTTCTGAGGCCAGCATCATGGGTGAAGAGCTCCACACAGCTTGGAACCTTAGGTTTGCTTTTAGATCAGCTTCATTCAGAAGAGCAAGGCAAGCAAAGCATGCATACAAGTAAGAAGCAAGCCATGCTACAGAGAGGCTATGCCTGTTCTAAGCAAGAGGCTTGCATGGCTCCTTTAAAGGCAAGAGTTAAGTGCAGATTTTAGTAGTATGAGGAAGTCTTTAGTACAGAACAAAAAAACAGATTAGAGTTTTTGCCACTATTTTAAGAAGGTAACCAAGAACTGACACATAAGAGCCAAGCCATCTCCAAACTCATGGCTTCTTTACCTGTTATTGCCAAACACTTTGTCCAGCTGCCTTTGGATTCTCTTTTTCTGGGCACTGTAAGGAGTAATTATCCCAATGCGACGAAGACCCAGATCCTTCCTTCTTGCTTTAATTACTTTAATTAATTCCATCACCAGCTTTACTTCCTGAGGATTGCTGAAAGAGCTGAAGGGGACAGAATGGAAACATGACAGGAACACATTTGACACCCTTTGCAAACTCAACACTTCAGCCCATTTTGGGGAGGGGGCCTCTCTGGAGGTCCCTTCCACTCCTAGTGTTCAATGACTCCAGGTCAAAGCCCCTGTCTTGAGCTTCTGCAGCTTCCTTCACATGGAGGCTCAAAGAACTTAGCAAGCAGGCCCTGAGGAGGTGCTAACATCAATGAGAGGTGACAGCAGTCAAAGGTTGTACTTCACCTTCCCTCAGAACCTCACAGCTTTGCTTTCCTGGCAGGATAGACAAGAGAAAGACTGAGCCTGCCACCTTCTGGTGTCACCTCCCTATGCAGCTGTGAAAGCTTAAAGAAGAAATTAAAAAAAAAAAAATAAAAAAAAATCAGTGACAAAACCACTTAGGAACTCGAGAAACTGGTACCAAAGCTGGCAGAAACTGACTGGTGCACTCACTGGTGTCTAACAAACAGTCAAACCAGGATTAAAACCTTTTTCAGATGAAAAACAACAACAAACCCATTTAACACCTGTTTGGTTTTGGTGGTTTGGTTTTTTTTTTTCTTTTCTTAAATGAAATCAAATCNACAGGTTGCCCAGGGAGGTTGTGGAGCACAGAAGCACCCAACGTGATCAAAGATCATGTTGGGTGCTTCTGTGCTCCACAACCTTCCTGGAGGTGTTCAAGGCCAGGTTGGATGAGGCCTTGAGTGACCTGTACTAGTAGGAGGTGTCCCTGCCTATGGCAGGGGGTTGGAACTGGATGATCCTTGAGGTCCCTTCCAACCTTCCCATTCTGTGATTCTATGAACATGCAGCTCTGGTTGCTTAATGTATATTTGGAATTCTAGGAGAGAACTCCTCTGCAGGCAATTAACTCTCAGCAGCTCTCCATTTGGCTGAGGTGCAGGCAGGACTTACTCATTGTCTCGCTCCTCACGACCATCTCCAACATCAAAAATGAGGTAGGGCTGGAATGGCCAGTCTGAAGAACATCTGTTCTCTTCTGTGGCTCTGTAAATCACATTTTTATCACTAGGAAACTGTGATAAAGCTAAGCACTGACACTTCATCCCTTCACACCATGGTTATCAAACAAACAACTGTCAGCTTTCTCCCCCTCCCCAAGCTACAGTCATTAATTTTCACTGCTGTAGTGAAACAGCTCCCAACCTGTGCCCAGATCTGGAGACCCCAGCCTGGAGAAGAGAAGGCTCTGGGGAGACCTTAAAGCAGCTTTCCAGTACTGAAAAAGCCTGCAGGAGAGCTGGAGAGGAACCTTTCACAAAGCATGCAGTGACAGGATGAGTGTTGATGGCTTCAAACTGGAAGAAGCTGGATTTGGATTAGACATTAGGAAGAATTTCTTCCCCATGAGGCTGGTGAAGCACTGGAGCAGGCTACTCAGAGAAGCTATGGAGGCTCCAAGCCTGGAGGTGCTCAAAGCCAGGTTAGATGGGGCCTTCAGCAACCTGGGCTAGTGGGAAGTGTCTCTGCCCATGGCAGGGCAGTTGGAACTGGGTATCTTTAAGGTCCCTTCCAACCCAACCCAGTTTGTGACTCCAGGATTCTGTAACCTCAAGAATATTCAGCCTCAAAAGAGTATCATGATGCAGAGAAGGATTTCTCTGAAACACCTCCCTGCTCAGGACAGAGCAGAGAGCTACACTGTGCAGACTCAACAGAAGCCATGCCAGCTACTCACTTGTCAGTCTTTAGAGTCCTGCCATAGACATAGTTGGATGGGAAGAGGCAGATGTCAGGGTGCATCCTGTACTGCACAGTCAGCTGCACGACCGGCAGGCTGCGGAACATGTTGCTCTGCATTTGCTCCTCCAGGTGCTTGTGCAGCCTTGCCATCAAGGACTGGTCATAGCCATTCTCCTGAGCCTTCTGCCAGAGGGAAAACCAGAGGCTGAATTCTGGGGAATTAGATCCCAAATTAACAATAGGAAATTCTCTTTTCTGGACTAAAAACTATTTGTGGTTTCAGTCTCCTAAAGTGCTGACAGAATGACACCTACTTGTACTTCAGTTTCCTGTCTTACTACTTCAGCAAACATCACCTGCATGCATCTGAAGTTTTGTTAGTAGAGTCTTCAGCAAGACAACTTCCTTCTGAGCCACGACACAATAAAACCTTAAACACATCAACAATAAGGAAAAGCAAAATCTTCCAGGTGGGGTCTTGTAACATGAGCACAGAGCCTCCACTCAATTTGTCCTTCTAGAGAAGCTAGGTTCATTTTCCTCTTTTATCAGACCTTTAAAACAGTCTTTATTGCTGAATGGGAAATAAGGAAGTGATTCTGTGATGTTCATCCTTAGAACACATCTGTAAGTCCCCACTCAAGCCTTCACCCTTCATTCCTTAAGGAACCTGACACTGACTGAAGCTCACAACGAATGAGCAGAGCCTGCTGCAACCACATCCATCACCGGCCAAGTGCTGACTTGCACTCAAGTTACTGCCACAGTTACTCTTAATGGTGCATGAAAACAGTTCCAGGCCACACCAGGAAAGTCTACAGAGGTTGCACTCATCCATCTGTATCAGTTTTACTCACACTGGTGAAGGCAGCACTGATAAGGTCTCCACGTAAGATTAAACTTACAGAGCAGAGGACCTCACCTGCTCCGCATCCTGCTCTGGCATTGAAGTGTCCTTTAGTCCTTTCACTTATTTTCTACAGATGCTGTACTTATATCCACTACAGAGTATGAAAGAAAAAGCAGTTTGAACACTTACTACCGATTTTACAGTAGGAGGAAGCTGTCTGGGATCTCCAACAAGGACAAGCTTATTGCAGCGATGGATCAGTGGGATCAGCGTTTCGACCTCGCAGGACTGCCCTGCCTTTTGCACGTGCAAACAGCACAAAGAACAGAAGTTATATGCAAAGGAGTGGAGAGAACTATGTTAAATTTCCTGTAAGAGACCCTGAATAACTCAAATGCTTTTGAAGTTTTCTAAAAATTAAACTTACAGAGAGAAAAAGAAAGATTTTCCCTCTAGTAAATAACCACGAGCAGAATTCTCTTGTGTCCTTCGATCTGCAAAGCTCTCCAAACAGATTCAAACAGAACCCAACCACCTGAAAACCCCTGCAGCAAGAACCACAGTTGAGCCATGATTAAGTAAGAGCTGTCTGCCATTAAAGTACCAAATAAGGCAGAAAAGGGAGGAATTAGAAGTTATTCTTTCATCTCCTGGCTGTACACAGCAGGCCAGGCTGGTTATCAGCTAAGAGGTGAAGATGGAGCAGTCAGCCCACAGGGTATGACACCAGCAGCCCAACAGCCACAAGCAGCCCAAGCAGAGAATAAGGCAGACCATGCTGTAGTACCAAAGAGCTTTACTGACCTCATCCACAATGACACAGCTGAAAGGATCAGCTCCTTGCCTGGATAAAGTAGATTCCAGCAGCCCTCCTCCACTGGCACTCAGCGTGCAGCAGATGATGTCAGACTCCAGGATGATTTCTGCCTGCACTTTCTGAGAGTGTGCCCGAACCTTCAAGTACATCAGGACAAGATGGCTCCCCTCTTTCAGCTTCCCTGAACCACCCCAAAGCAAGTTTTAACTGCCTGGGTAACTCTAACTGCCAAACAGGTCACACAGAATGCATCACCCCCAGCAAAACCATCTCCATGATTACAAACGGAGGTCCCAGGCTGACGTCACTGAAGTCTTACTTCACTCTCAATGACAGATCAACACCACTGAGGTGACAAAGTGGCACAAAGCTTCCTTTAGCTCCACAGTGAAGCATTCCAGACACACTAACTATGAGCACAGTTTAGGTTGCCACCACATTTTAACCCCCCCATGATCACTGAGGGTCATTAGAGATGAAGCTTCATGCATCTCAGCTTTGATTACAGGGTTTGCTGTCTCTGTTTCCACTTTCAGATCTATTTATCATCTCCACAGAAAAAAAAACAACCAACCAAACAAACCCAACCAATAAATTCTTTCAGTTGTTGCTTTACTTAGCAACATTTTGAACTCTCTCTGTAAAGGCCATGAAAATGCAGCCATGCAGCCTAGGACAAGCAGGTTTCTGTCACCACCTTTTGTTTCAAATTTACCTTCAACTGCAGGGCTGAAGGTTCCCATCACTCTGGGGTTGTTTCCCTCCCCAGTATGCAGCCAGGGTACCCCTCAGTCTCACAGAATCATAGACTGGTTTGCATTGGAAGGGACCTTAAAGATCCATCCTCTCCCAACCCCCCTGCCATGGGCAGGGACACCTCCCACTAGCCCAGGTTGCTCATGGCCTCATCCAGCCTGGCCTTGAACACCTCCAGGGTTAAATTTCACACCAGGCTGTCCATAACTCAGTTCATGTCTTCTATCTCTTTACCTACCCCCAGCCACATCAACTCCCAAACTCCCCCTCAATTACAGGACACCAAGTACATAAATACTATTGAATCCCTACCTCCTTCAGCTGAGATGCAAGATGTTCTCTCTCCTTTGAAACTTTGTTAAATTCATCATCTATCATTTGACTCTGAATGGGGCAAAAAAAGAAAGAAACCATGTATCAGGAGTAATTAACACCACACATTTCCCAGGGACTTTTTTCCTCCCCTCCTCTAACTCATTTTCAAAGCATTTAGACTCATTCAGACTCCCTTAGTACCAAATACATGTGAAGAAACTGATCAGTTTTAGCAAGTGATCAACATATTTAGACTTTGCCACACCTAATATTTACACATTTCTCTGCAACTGGGAAAACAATTTAGCATCAGGAATCTGTGATGTGAGCACAAATGCTAAACATTTTTAGGCAGAGAACTGGAAAACTTGAGGTGCAACACAGATCCCAGCACCTCAGACTGCAAGAGGTCTTTTTATTTACAGTTGAATTCAAGGCTTTGAAGTCAAATTCATAAATTCATGGAATGGTTTGAGTTGGAAGTGACCCCAAAGCTCATCCAGTTCCAACCCCCCTGCTATGGGCAGAGACACCTCCCACCAGCACAGGTATCTCAAGGCCTCATCCAAGCTGGTGTTCAACAACTCCAGGGAGGAGGTTGTCCCTGGGCAAGCTGAGGTCCAGGGGGGTTGTGGATGTCCTCCTCTTTGGAGATGTTCAACATCAGCTTGGACAGGAAAAAATTCATCATCCAACCTGACCTTGGACACCTCCAGGGAGAGGACATCCACAAGCTCCCTGGGCAACCTGTTCCAGAGTCTCCTCACCCTCACTGGAAATAATTTCTTCTTCATCTCGAGTCTAAATCTCCCCTGCTCAAGCCTCAATTCATTGCTCCTTATCCTATCACTCCAAGCCCTTGTAAAAAAGTCCCTTTCCAGTTTCTTGTAGGCCCCTTTCAGGTACTGAAAATTATTAAATCATTAATATTTATAAATATGCTTAGGAAAAAAAAAAGTCACTGGTGACAGAATCAAATGAAGATTACTGCACTAGAGCAGGCAGTGGCATGATGAAGCAGCTGAAAACAGCAGCAGAAATTCATGATGTAAAGCTGCTCTTTCCCTTTCATGAGTGCTAAGCAGCATTGCTTTTAGTTGAAAGGGCAGGTGAAGAGAGGTTCTGCTCAGAGACAGCATTAAAATGTAGATCCTTACTCTCTGGGTTCAGCTATGACCACAAAGCCCACCAAGAGGATTAGAAAGTTGATTATCTTTCTACCTCCCTCTTGCCACATTTGTTCATGGCACGCTGGCGGATCAGCTCATCCAGCCTTTGGTCTATGGATTCCTTCTTCTTCTGAATATCCCTCTCCATGTCAGCTGTCTTTCTTTCTGTGACAAAACAAAGCAAAACATGCAGGAGGGACAGAAAAAGCTAGACCACAGTAACACTTTGCTTCCCAGTCATGCATCTTCAGTCACTCAGCACCAAGGAGCAAACTGGTTTTTGTTGTGTTTGCTCTTTTTCTATCGAGGTCTTTCTCTTGTGAAATGATTTGGGTCCAACTTCAGCTCTCCAAAGCTGCATAGGCAAACTGTCAGAGACATCATCTTTAAGCAAACAGCTGTCAGAAATGGTATTTTAAATCCCAGCATGGTGAGGTTGAAGGAGATCTCTGGAGATCATCCAGTCCAACCCCCCTGCTCCAGCAGGGCACCCACAGCAGCTTGCCCAGCAGCACAGTGCCCAGCTGGGCTTGGAAGCTCTCCACACAAGGAGACTCCACAACCTCTCTGGGCAGCCTGCTCCAGGCCTCCAGCACCCTCACACCAAACAACTTTCTCCTCCTGTTCAAATGGAACCTTCTGGGTTCCAGTTTGTGCCCATTGCCCCTTGTTCTGTCACTGGGCACCACTGAGCAGTCTGACCTCATCCTCTTGCCCTCCACTCTTCAGGTTTTGCTGAGCATTGATCAAATCCCCTGGGGCTGCTTTTCTCCAGGCCTAACAGCCCGAGGGCTCTCAGCCTTTACTCCTCAGTGCTGCTCCAGTCACATTAGACACATTAGTTGTAACAATTATATACTAAATATAACACACACAAGAACAAAAACACAGGTTTGAGGTTTTTTAAGTCATCTTTCTTCTTTCTTTCCTATTACTTAGAGTTTAGGCCACATTTAAGCTGCCATTTTCCCACTGCTTTACGAAACACTGTTGCAGAAAAACCTTGGACCAGATCCTTCCTCCTTCAAGGACACAGCCCCCAATGTAAAACCACCAGCAGGTTCTTAAAGAGAAGTCTGATTTACACCTTACTCACTCATTCTGTGTTGAACTTGCTTGTCCAGGCTAAATCCCAGGACTTCACTGTTGATTGCTTTCTCAGCACCAATTCGCACCAATTTGATATCTCCACAATTTCCTGTTTGCAGAAGCAGAGGCAAAAGACTTTTAGATTGCTCCAATCACCTCTGCACTTGGGTATGAGAGAATAAAAAGAAGTGGGGGGGAAGAAAAGGGAGCTGAAATGTGTGTGGGGGGAAATGGGGCCCTGAAACTTGGGTTAAGAAAAAGAGGCCTTGAAATGAGGGGGAAGAATGGGGCCCTGAAACACACTCTGAGGGAAGAGTTGATGTCTGTGTAAGGACAGAGTGATTTGTTACCACACCCCCA
>WBNM01043341.1:75953-120922 GCA_013399055.1 Ramphastos sulfuratus | reverse complement strand
CCCCCAATAAAAGAGAGCTCAGCAGAGCACAGAAGAAGCAGGAAGAGGTTGAGGATGCAGCAGCCTTATGCCCTCCCTAGTGTTAGACACAATCAGATGTTTGTGTTTCCCCTTCAGCCCACTGCAGCTACCCAAAAGCCCCAGAAGTCAGCACACAGCATACCCAGAGGCTCCTGCCTGTTCTGGCACCTCCCCTTAAAAGCAATGATGATCTTCTTCATGAGCTCATCCACAGCAGCATTGGATGGTGCACAAACCAGGAACCGATTTGGTTTGATCTTGGGATTTGCTTTCCTTGCTGTTCTCTCACTCCTGGTGTTCTGCAGATGGATTAAGAAGAAACCAAAACAGGCTCTTTCAGACTGGGTTTGTGATTTCAAAGCCAGACTCTAGGCTCAGTCAGCATTCAGAAGATGGATCACAGGATGTTAGGGGTTGGAAGTGACCTCCAGAGATCCAACCCACCTGCCGGAGCAGGACCATGGAGACCACTGAGCTTGAGGGCCCTTCCAATTCTGTGATTCTTGGGTATCTCCTAGGCTTTGCCTCACATTAAAAAGTCAAATATATTGATCACATTGGCACAGAATTCCTTTCAGCAAGGAGGAATTTGATGAATGTATTGGATGCTGATATGAAAACCACTAAATGGGGCAGGCCTTAATATCCTTAATATTTTGATGTATTAAAGAAGGGTTTGCAGAGGGAGAGGCCAAATAACATCATTTAACACATCAAGACATTAAGGATTTTTTATTTAGCAAGTCTTTGTACAGGGACTGACCAAACAACATCATTTCATACACAAAAACAAGAAGGATTTGTTATTTACCAAGTGTTTGTAGAGGGAGAGGCCAAATGTTGTTGAACACATCAAAAAATCTTAAGGATTTTTTTAATTTCCTAAGAGTTTACCTCACCAATTCTGCACATCTCCTTGATTTGGAGTCCTAGAAACTGCTTCCCAAGATGCCCCAAAGGTGTTATTTCCACCACACAGAGTACACATTAATTGAGCAAGCTTAATGAATTACACCCCCAATAATTACTTGCACTTCAAGCTATCAGTGAGCCCCCCTGGGGCACCACCCAGCAGCACACAGGAAGCACCTTCACTTACTTCTCTCAGGACACGAGACAGAAGGCCAACAATGGTTTTTGATTTGCCAGTCCCAGGTGGGCCATGGATGAGGCAGATCTTGGGAAGCCCTGGATGCTGCTTGACCATGGCATAAGCTGTCTCAATGGCTCTCTTCTGACCTTCATTGTAGTCATTCACATCAGATGCCTGAAGGAACAGACAGGGGCAAAAATAAGTAATTATCGAGTATAGATTAGTCATAGAATGGCTCAGGTTGGAAGGCATCTCAGAGATCATCTACTGCAACCTCCCCACCATAGGCAGGGACACCTCTCAACTAGACTTGGCTGCCCAAGGACTCATCCAACCTGGCCTTGAACACCCCCAGGGAGGAGGCAGCCACAGCCTCCCTGGGTAGCCTGTGCCAGAGTTCCACCACTCTCACACTGAAGAACTACTTCCTCAGTTCCACTCTAACCCTGCTCTGCCTCAGCTCCAAACCATTCCCCCTTGACCTGTCTCTAGACACTCTCATGAAAGTCTCTCTGAAGCCCTCCTGCAGGATCCCTTCAGCTATTGGAAGGCAGCTGCGAGGTCCCCCCAAATCTTCTCTTCCCCAGGCTGAACAACCTCAGCTTCCTCAGCCTGTGCTCACAGCAGAGCTGCTCCAGCAGAGGAGAGATCAAAACTTCCTTGGTAAACATTTTCAGAATGTTCCTCATCTCTCTAGGTCAGACTTAAAAACTTACAGGACATGGAAGCTTTTAATTCTAGGTTTGCTCACACCCAGTCCTGACTTGAAAGCTGCAATGAAGGGTTTGTTTGCTCTCCACACATTTATTTTGTATTACTTTTTCTATGCTGCAGCTCAATTCATAGATCTACAGACTGGTTTGGGTTAGAAAGGACCTTAAAGATCACTCAGTTCCACCCCCCCACCACAGGTAAGGGACACATTCCACTAGACCAGGTTGCTCAAGGCCTCATCCAACCTGGCCCTGAACACCACTTCTCCAGGGAGGAAGAGAAACTGGAAGCTGCTAAAAGAACCCCACTGGTATCCATGTCAATACAACTGAAACACCTGAGCAAATCCAGGCTCCTCTCCACCCACCCACTCAATCAACTGTTGTGCCTCAGTGCACATGGAAGCCATCTGTTTGCACCTCCCTGAGTGCCCAGTGAGAGGGCAAGGGGCAACAGGCACAAACTCAAGCATAGGAGGTTCCATCTGAACATGAGGAGGAACTTCTCTCCTTTGAGGGTGGTGGAGTACAGGGGCAGGCTGCCCAGAGAGGCTGTCAAGTCTCCACCTCTGGAAACATTCAAACCCTTTCTGGATGCCATCCTGGCCAAACTGCCCTTAGGTGACCCTGCTTTGGCAGGGGGGTTGAATTAGATGATGTGAGGGTGGTGAGACACTGGCACAGGTTGCCCAGGGAGGTTGTGGAGCACAGAATCACCCAATGTGATCTTTGATCACATTGGGTTATTCTGTGCTCCACAACCTCCCTGGAGGTGTTCAAGGCCAGGTTGGATGAGGCCTTGAGTAACCTTACTAGTGGGAGGTGTCCCTGCCTATGGCAGGGGGTTGGAACTAGATGATCCTTGAGGTCCTTTCCAACCTTCCCATTCTATGATTCTATGTCCAGAGGTCCCTTCCAGCCCCCACCATTCTCTGACGATCATCTCAAACACCACCAGGCAAAGCCAGTTTTGCAACACTCATGAGATCCAAGCATTCACTTTGTCATCTCTAGCTGCAGGACTTACAGTACTCTCTGAAGCTCCAGGCAAATCTCTGGGGCAGAAGTCACTGTAAGATGGATTTATGATGGGTTTGGCCAGGGGGCTCCTGCTGAGCAGCAGCAGACTTCTGAACTCGCGGCGTGTGGTCACCAGGGAGCCAACCACCAAACACTTGACTTGCTTGTTTTTGGAGAAGGACAAATTGCCTCGAGTTTGCACAGAAACATGATAGACAGTGTGCTGCTCCTTCTGTCCTGTTAGAGGGAGGAGGGAGGGAAAACAAAACAAAGCACAAACAAGTTGGTTAATTCAAAGAACATCCAAGTTGTTAACCGAAATAAACTCCCCCTACCTGGAGACCTTCAAGGCAAGGCTGGATGGGGCCTTGAGCAATCTGTTCTAGTGGGAGGAGTCCCTGCCCACAGCAGGGGGATTGGAACTCAATGAGCTTTAAAGTCCCTTCCAACTCAAACCATTCTTGGATTCTCTGATACTCAAACTGGTTACTGAACTCACTAGAACCAGCTGCCACCTTCTAGTAAAGTGGCAATAATCTAATTCTTGCAAAAACCTCAAGCACCATTCCCATCTCCTCCAAAAAACAAACTCCTGCAAAAACCTCAAGCACCATTCCCATCTCCTCCAAAAAACAAACTCCTGCAAAAACCTCAAGCACCATTCCCATCTCCTCCAAAAAACAAACTCCTGCAAAAACCTCAAGCACCATTCCCATCTCCTCCAAAAAACAAACTCCTGCAAAAACCTCAAGCACCATTCCCATCTCCTCCAAAAAACAAACTAAAAAACCCAACCAGACTGAAAACAAAGCCCAAAAAGCAGCTCAGATTAAAGCTGTCTGATGAACCAGTGATCTCAGTACTTGCTCATCTTGGTAATTCACAACTTCAGTTCCAGAAGGCAGTGAAAATTGAGTCAGAGTACTGAAGTTCATGGCAAGGTTTTAAAGCTGCATGCACAGAACTTCCACATCAGAGCCTGTTCTTCAATAAATGATGATCATCTGTATGGAAGGGATTCTCTAGGAAAACACCTGGAGAGCAGGGCTGCAGCTTCAGTTCCTGCCTTTTTCTAAAGTTTCCAGCATGGAACAGTCCAAGTACAGTGGGAAAGCACTCCCATTTTGCCTGAGGTCAGGGTGGTATTACAAATGTTGACAGCCAGCTATGGAGAAGCATTTCAGAGCCACAGGAAGGATCTCACCTTCATCCCAACCCCCTTTACTTACTGGCTGAAGAGCCAGAGGCACGATAAAAGCGAGTCACAAGCCCAACGTGGTACACCTTAGAGTTCTCCATCTCCCCTTCTTCCTTGAAGGTGTCTTTTTTGTTCTGGACCACCAAAAAGATTACATCATCCTCCTTTGGGTGAAGCTGCCTTGCCAAATCTGCTTCTCGAAGATGAGCTGTTTGAAAATGAAAGTCACTGGAATTATTTTGCTTTTCTGACTAGAAAAGTGCTACAAAATAAACCTTGGTAGTGCCCACCTGTGAACTTTTCAAGCTATTAAAGGCTATAGTAAAAGACTCTGAAGAGTTTTAAATCCATCCTACATTCTTAAACCTGAACAGAGCACTGCTTAAGGATAGAGCAAGCCTAAGACTATTTCATTTACCAAAAGAAGCTGAATCAAAATCCCAATTACTAAGACGGAAATGAAGCTGGACATGAGCCAGCAATGTGCAGTGTGGTCAGCAAGTCAACAGAGGTGATTCTGCCACTCTGCTCTGGTTAGACCTCCTCCAGAGTGCTGTGTCCAGCTCTGGGGCCCCCAACACAAGAACGTGGACCTGCTGGAGTGGATCCAGAGGAAGCCACAAAAATGATCAGAGGGCTGCAGCACCTCTGCTACAAGGACAGGCTGAGAGAGCTGGGGTTCAGCCTGGAGAAGTAAAGGCTCCAGGGAGTCCTTACAGTATCTGAAATGGACCTATAGGAAGGCTGGGGAGGGACTTTTTAGAAGGGTCTGTGCTGACAGGAGAGGGGCAATGGTTTGGAACTGGAGCAGAGGAGATTTAGGTTGGACTTATGGAGGAAGCTCTGCACAACGAAAGTGGAGAAATACTGAAACAGGCTGCCCAGGGATGTGGCTGAGGCCCCATCTCTGGAGACATTCAAGACCAGACTTGAGTGGCCCTGGGCAGTCTGACCTAGTTGGAGATGTCCCTGCTGACTGCAGGGAGCTGGACAAGATGACCTTTGAGGGTCCTTTCCAACCTGATGCAATCTGTGACTTACAGCTTTGTCCTTAACACACAAGGCACAAACTCCCTTCCAAAGGTGTTTTGCTACATGCACTCTGAAACAGCAAATTCTAGATGCCTTCTGTATTGAAAGCAAATAAAGTTCTACCTCCAAGTGCTAGCTCATTGTATGGAATCACCTCTTTGAACATCAGAACAGGGTCTGATGAAACCTCTCTTACCTTCAAAATGTGCTGTATTCACATCAGCACGGAAGTCTGGCAGCTCACTCTTGCAGAGCAGGTAGTAACTCTTCTCTCTTCCTCTCTGGTTTTCCATCCAGCCTTGTGCCAGCTACGTGTTGGAAAGGAAAAGCTAAATAAAAACACTGTGAAGGTTTTAGTGTGACCTGAAGAACAGCTTCTCATGACTCAAAGGGCAAACAGAAGTGAAAAGCAGCTAACAGACTGGTGAGCACAGGGAGCCAAGAGTCTCACCCACATCTTTCTTAACACCCAGACATGATCTACACCACAGAGCAAACAAGAGCACTTTCTCCCCACCCATTTGCTGCACTTCCCTACAAACCACTTCCAAACAAACACATCTGAGCTTGTGCAGCCCAGCAGGCAAATCCTTCCTAAGCTGCATCCAGAGGAATGTGGGCAGGAGGGCATGAGAGGGGATTCTGCCCCTTGACTCTGCTCTGCTGAGACCTCATCTCCAATCCTGCTCCAGTCCTGCTGTCCCCAGCATAAGAACAACACAGGAGGCCACAAAGACGATCCAAGGGCTGAAGCAGCACTGCTGTGAGGACAGGCTGAGGGAGCTGGGAGTGTTCAGCCTGGAGAAGACTCCAGGGGAACCTTAGAGCTGCCTTTCAATACCTGAAGGAATCCTCCAGGAAGGCTGCAGAGAGATTTTTCCCAAGGGTGTCTAGAGACAGGCCAAGGGGAAACGGTTTGAAGCTGAGGCAGAGTGGGGTTAGACTGGAGCTTAGGAAGAACTTCTTCAGTATGAGGGTGGTGACTCTATTCCAGAGTCTTCTGATAGTAAAGAGGACATTTTGGAAAAAAAACCCAACCAGACAGTTTTGAATCTCTTGGTAACATTTCCTAGGGCTGAGGAAAACAAAACCAAGACTCAGAAAGCCACTTACTGTTTCAAAGGCATTTAGCATCATCAAGGGGAAAAAGGTATTAAAATAGTCATTGTATCCCTGGAAGTGGACAGGAACAGGGGCTACAATGGACTGCAGGAGGTTACTTGGAGGTCCAAACTGGCCAAAGTTTGCAATGGATTCATAAGTCCAGTTCAGAACTTCATTGACAAAAGTGTTATTGTCTCGCTGCAGAGCGCCGAGGCCAGCGGAGTGGCTGCCTCGGGCAGCTCCTCTGGCAGCAGCTGGAGCAATCTTGTTCTGCTTGTTGTGTGACTGCAGAACGTTCCCATAACTGTAGGGCTGAGGAATGTTGCTGGAATTCGGAGGCCTGTGAGGCTGAGTGGCAGCTGGCACAAGCCTTACACCGGGAGGTCTGCCCACTGCCTGTTTGGCTGCATTCACTTTGCTTTTCGAAGCCGGTGGCAGCTTTTTGCCATCCTCTAGGTCCTTGCTGAAGACTGCACTGCGTGAAGAACTTGCTGAGCTGAAGATTTTGGTGGTGGAAGGCTTTCTTGGTTTGGGAGGTGGCAGGAGAGGCTTGGCAAACACATGGTCTCCTTCTGAGCTGCTGGCTGAATGCTTCCTGCAGTACTCCCCTGGCTTTGCCACTTTCTCCACGCAGGCTGTGTGCTTGCATTGTAGCACAGCCAAGGGTTCACTCTGCTGAAGGCTCTCAGCAGTGTCCATCTCCTCAAGCTTTTTACTAGCTATAGTAATATCTTCAACACTTTCCACCTGGGAACATAATTCCATATCCACAGGATTTGGCTGAGTTAAAAATAAATCATCATCATCATCTCCACTGTCCTCAGCTGCTTCACACCCATTTTCTGTCAAAGTTGTCTTCTCACACTCAGGCTGGACAACGCAGGCTTTGCCTGAAGGTTCATCTTTATCAGTTCCAACAAGCACAGTGGAAGAGAAACTTGAAACTGTAGGTACAGGAGGAACCATCACCTTGTCATCCTCTGATCTTCTGGTTGAGCCTAAAGAGCTGAGCAGTTCAGAGACATGTGTCTCCTCGAAGGGACAAACAGTCTTCTCCCTCTTCTTGTCTCTTTGGTTTTCAACAGATCCTTCACCAGATGCCAGCCCAACACTTGGAGGCTTTGGTTTCCTTAACTTTACATCCACTTTGCTAACTTTGCTTCTTCTTTCAGAACCTCCCAGAGGTTCTCCGACATGTTTTGGGGGCCTCGTCTGCCTTAAATATTGACAGTCCTGGCAGGCTAGAAATTTTTTGTTATACTTTATGGACAAATTCTGAGCAGCAGTTGGCTTTGTCTTCCGTTTCTGTGGCAGTCCAACCTTCCCTGCAGCTTTCCCATGGCTACGAAGCTCAACTATGCTCTCCAAAGAGCGCTGAGACAACTCAAGGGCTTTGCGTGGTGCCTTCTTCAGACCAAGCTTTTCTACAGTTGATGCTGGCACAGGACGCTGCCTGACCTTCTTTGGAGGAACTACTGCAGGCAGTGATCTGTCAGGTTGAGAAACTGAGGTCTTCTCCAGCAGTTTACTTTGTGCTGGTTTAAGAGGAGGTTTTTTAGGACTTCTCTGAATGGTTCTTGCTGCCTTGCATTTGGTTACGCTCTTCCGTGGGCTTGTGCTCTTTTTCTTAAGGGCCAACTTTGAAGCTAAGGAGACTTTAGATGTAGATGCTCTGGGTTCAGCTAACTCCAGGGTGAAGTTTTGAGCAACAGGACCTTTGTCTGCAAGACTGTCCAGTTGATCTTCCATATTTCCCTTACTAACAGATTCTTGCAACACTGAGTGAGTTCCTTCTTTCATATCATCACCTTCTTCCTGGTGAGAAGTATCTTCTAGTTGCTTCCCCACAACAGTTGCCCCTCTCATATCACCATCATCTTCCTGATCAGAAATATCTTCTAGTTGCTTCCCCACAACAGTTGCCCCTCTCATATCACCATCATCTTCCTGATCAGAAATATCTTCTAGTTGCTTCCCCACAATGGTTGCCCCTCTCATATCATCATCATCTTCCTGATGAGAAGGATCTTCTAGCTGCTCCTCCATGATGGCTGCTTCTTCTTCCATCATCTCATCAGTTATGTAATCCACTTCATAACCCCACTCAATGGTGTGGTCAATGTTGTCATCACTCTGTGCATCACCTGAATTACTGCTGCCAGCTATTGTTGAAAGCTGATCATGTTTATACTCCTGAGTTGGTGCCATGGCTTGAGTGTCTGACCACACCGAGTAGACATCCTCGTCTGTTTCAAACTCAAAGCACTGAGACTCATACTCCTCTAGGGACAAGGGAGAGCCTGGAGACTTTGACTCAGAAATGCAGCTGGAAGTTGAAGGCTGCTTGTCAAGGGACACTTTGACTTGTTTTGTCTTCTCATCAGCCACACTTTCATCAGAAGAGTCTAAAACTACCACAGTTTTATTGCCATTGTCACAGGGAGGCCTGGGACCTTGGTCGTCACTGGAAGATCTTACAGCACCTTTCACCTTCCTTGTAACATGACTCACACTATGATGGACTGAGCTTTCTTCGCTGGAATCAAAGGGAAAATTGACACCTTTGGCATAGGCAGCTAAAGATAATTTGCAGAGCTCTGTATCAACCTGGGAGTCTGTTAAAGCATTGTCTTCAGGATCCATCTCCATGGCCCCTTCCTCTTTCTTCCCCAGTGCACTGTTTCCTCTCTTGAAATACTCTGAAAATTCCAACAACCTGTCACTTGAGTCACACTTCAGGGACAGAGGCCTGCTCTGAGAAGCAGGGCTGGACAGGTCCCTCTTGTTTTCAGAGCTAGATGGAACACGACCCAGCTTAGGCTGATCTGCCTCTGCCTTTGAAGCTATTGCTGCTGAACAGCTCTTCAAGTCAGGCGGGAGTTCAATTCTCCTTATGGTGACTTTCAGATCCTTGAGTTTGTAAGTGTCTGCCTTAGGATTTGCAGAGGAACTGGGAGCTGCATTGCTCTGCTTTCCATCCAAGCTGTGACCATGTCCATGAGAACCAATATGAGGTGGAGCAGCCTGGTGCACTGGAGTTATGGGTCCTGCTTCTTGTTGGTTTTCCAGCTCTGAGCCTTTCTCGCAGTCTGAATGCTGTGCATTTGGATTAAGGCTCTGATTATCCAGGTGGCATTTCCCTGCCACAGGCTCATCTGCCCTGTTTTCCTGAACTTTCCTACTTAATTTTGCTGCCAAAGAGTTCTTTGGGAAGACACTGTCCTGAGCTGGAGATTCAACAGCTTCCTTCTTAATATTCCCCAGGAGACCTTTTGTGGATGTCCACCACCTTGTACTTGCAGATGGATCCCTGCATTCCTCTTCCCAAGCACTCTTTCTTCTGACTGAAGGGTTCTCTTGGCAATCCCCTTCTCCTTTATCCTTCCATGTGACAGCAGCTGGTGAAGAAAGGTCATCTCTGTCACATACAATCACTTTACATCCATCATCATTCTTCTCTTGCTTTACAGACACAGCAGGTGAAGTTGGGGAGCTTGCACTGTTTCCTGCAGCAGCAGAGGGATCCAGTGGTCTGTTCTTTATGCTTCTTACCACCTGCCTGAGGCACACCTGTAGTTCCTGAGTTTCCTGGCTGTTCAGCTGCCAGCCCAAGGACAGATTTCCTCGCAGGAGAAGATTGAGCTTGTTTAGGTATCGCTTGCAGAGAGCTTGCTGCCCGATTTGGTAGCCCTCTTTCAGCAGGCTGCGGATCAGCTGCACACAGGCCTGCTGCACCGAGTTGGAAGCTTGCAGGGATCCTGGGGAACCTCTCGGGCAGGGCCCGGGGGCTTTATCGGCGCGGTGAGTGAAGGCTGCGGCGGGAAGCTTGGCACACCTCACCACGGCTTCCACCCACTCCTGCGAGCTAATCCACAGCAAGTGCAGGCACTTCTTATTTCTGTGCAGCTCGATAATGGACACCAAGATGAGGAGAAAAAATTCAGCGATCTTGTCGCACTGCTGCATTCTTAGGTTGAAGGTGTCTTTGATTTCTGAACAGAGGTAGTGGATGACTTCTACTATGTAAGCCACACCCAAGTCCTTCAGATCCATCAGGGACTGAACAAAAGGGATGAACCAGAGGAATGTGCTCTCGTGGACACGAATGTCTCTGCCAATGTCAGACTGCAGCAGGTTAGCCAGTGTCTGCATATCTTCGTACAGGCTGGGGCAGTAATTGGGGCAAATGGCAGCCTTCCATCCAGTGTCCTGAAAAACAAATGCTCCACACATCAGCCTCATCCTGCACAGCTTCCTTCATAGAATGGCTGCACAGATTCACAGAATTGTGCTGGTTTGAGGCTAAGTGGAATATTTTAATGCAGAAAATTATATTACAGGCTGTGAAAAGCAAGCACTGGTGATGTCTACTTCACTCATAGGCTTGCTGAGATGGATAAGAACACAAACATAGATAAGACACTCTCAGAGTCTCTCAGTCTCTCTCTGGGAGCCAGTGGCTCCTCTCCTCTCTGCTAACCTAACTAACCACTTTCCTTCTAACCTCCCTGGCCGATCCTCCAAACTCACCTTGCACATAAGGCAGAGCCTGGGGTAAGGTAGAGGGGTGGAGAGAAGGTGGAAGGGTGGTTGGGAGCCCCTCCTGGGGACTCTGAGTTCTGGGAAGGGGCTTGCCTTTCTGTATTACCTTTAACTTGTATATTGCTGTAAATATGCTGTATATTGTTTCTACATCTGCTTGTATATTGTGTTAAGCTGTAAATAGAGCTTCAGTCCTTAACTTCCAGCTGGATGAGTCTAGTCTGGGGGATTTTACAAAGTTGGGGGGAAGGCAGGTAAGTCCCAAACCATCACAAGAATGGACATAGAAGCTGTGGAGGCTCCAAGCCTGGAAGTGCTCAAAGCCAAGTCAGATGGAGCCTTGAGCAACCTTGTCTAGCAGTAGGTGTCAGTGCCCATGGCAAAAGCAGGGATGGAATTAGGTAATCTTTAATCATAGAATGGTAAGGCTGGAAGGGACCTCAAGGATCATCTAGTTCCAACTCCCTGCCATAGGCAAGGACACCTCCCACTAGTACAGGTCACTCAAGGCCTTGTCCAACCTGGCCTTGAACACCTCCAGGGAGGTTGTGGAGCACAGAAGCACCCAACGTGATCAAAAATCACGTTGGGTGCTTCTGTGCTCCACAACCTCCCTGGGCAACCTGTGCCAGTGTCTCACTTTGGGTCCTTTCCAACCCAAACCATTCTAAGAACTGGGGAAAAAAAAAAAAAAAGTACTTTAAATACCTTTTGAGGCTTTTCTGTGTTATAATTGTACACAATCTGACTGCAGGTTATGTCATCATCGTGGGCTGGCTCAGGCTCAGATTTTGTCCTGAAAGGAAAGAGAGATCATTAAGGACTCCACACAGCTGACTTTGACTACCAGAAAACCAACTGCCCAAGACAGCCATTTTATTTCTCAGATCCTGACCACATGACTACAAGAACTTGTTAGTGATAGAACATCCTTATGAAAGGACATTTGAAATGTAGAGCTTGTTCTACCCTGCTTGTAGAGGCAGGGGAATACAATATCTCAGAAAAGAGCTTTGAGACTGAAAGCAAACACCCAAAAGAACTCCATTTCCTCTGGATTTTCTGTGCATAAATGCAGTCCAGTCACAGAGACATGGAGAGAAACAAAGTTCTGAACAGAAGAAAATGAACACAACACTCAAAATAGGAGGAGATTTCCTTTAGGATGCCTTCCTCAGCTGGCTACAGAATTCCATAAACACCTAATCTGTAACATCACAGACTGTGTGAATAAAAATATTGAACTTCTGAATCAGCTTTGAATGACAATGTCTTAAAATGCCTCACAGCAAGCTAGTAAAAGGTTCTCCAGATACCATTTTGGAAGAACAAAAATCCAAATCATCCACTGAAAACTTGGTCCCATAATTTTACCAAGGGTATCAGACATGGTACATCCTCATTAAACTGAAGTGCAAGTTGGCTTTAGCATTCAATAGGCACCAAAGAGGTGCCAGCCTGCCTCAATAGGCACCAAAGAGGTGCCAGCCTGCCTCAATAGGCACCAAAGAGGTGCCAGCCTGCCTCAATAGGCACCAAAGAGGTGCCGGCCTGCCTCAAGGAGGTACAGAAATTAATCCTGCAAAGTGTAACAGACTTCACAGTAACCAAAAAGAATTCAGCAGATTTTTTTGGGGTTAAAGCTCAATCTTAGGGGACTTACTTCATTTTTTTCATTACCTGCAAGTTGGCAACATCTGATTTTTGGTTTTTTTTTTTAAACCTTGCCATCTCACTCCCCCCAACAGAAATGAAGGCAGCACTGAGAAGTAAACCAAGACCAACTACTGGTCTTAAAATAACACCACCTTAAAACTGACCTCTTGAAGCTGTTGCGGATGTTTTCTATTTCACTGTTGTAGCTCACACTGTTGATAATGGTTTGAAAGGCCTGGACAGGATCAATAAGCTGACCCCAGACTTTAGATCCCAGCTGATCCAAAATAACCATGAAACAATGCAGTGCTGGCCAGAAGGGGTCAGTAGAATCATCTGAAACAGGAAGAGTGGCGAGAGTTGAAATGCAAGAGTCCTGCATCGGTTTAGGCCTAGCTGAAATTGAATGCAGCTGGTGGCTTGCAGTGATTATTTTCATAAATATTAAATAGAACAAGAGATATTCTAGGAAGTTGTAAAAATAGTTTTTAACTTGGGAAAAGAAAGGGGGGAATAAAGGGAAAAGTCCAGAGAGGAAAGCATCCAAAGAAGAAAGGGAAAGGAAGTATCCAAAAAAGAAAGGGAAAAGGGGAACAAAAGTTCAAATAAGGAAGGATAAAGTCCAAAAACTGAAGGATAACAAAAGTCAGCCTCACTGATTTGTACAGACACTGCTTAAATCAACAGGAACTTCAAGAACTATTAGCAACATTTGCCAGCTCTACTCTTCCACATTTGTTTTTGCAGTGCTGCTCTAAGAAGTGGGCACAGCTTACACAGCTGAGATGATTTATAGTTCAAATATAAGAAGGAACTGATTTTCCTTTAAGTGTGTTCTTGTTGCCACATCCTCAAAAAACACACTAAGCTTAGAAAAAAATCTAATCACTGAAGAGGCAGGTCTGGTCTTGAGCTCATGTGCAACTCCCAGGCTATGCCTATGGCATGTAGGCTAAAAATAAAAAGGCCCAAGGGCTACTGTTCTAAAGTCTTAAGTCTAAATTCCCAGTTGTGAAAGGGCTTCCCTCAAACAGATGGCCAGAAGAGACACTGGAAGCAAACCAGCAACTAAAGAAGCATTTCTTCATTCCAGGACTCAAAGTTCAGGCTTGAGGCCACAGTGAAATGTGCATTCCTATGCAGCCTTTAGATTAAATGGCAACAATATGGTAGAAATGAAAGATCTGTCCTTTCCAAACCTCCAAATCAGGCTGAAGCAAAGCACTGGCAGCCCTCCTGCAGTGCAAAGTTCATTGGGATGTGATTTTTGCAGCCTTTGGCAGCATTGCCTCAATGTTGTTCAATATTGGCCACCTTCCAGAAGGTAAACAAAGCTCAGTTCAAGTCACCTCAGCATTACAGGGCTAGCAATTAGCTCAGTGAAACAAGGAAGGTTGTTAAAGGTGACAACACACTATGAACTGTCTCATCTCAGCAACAAAATCAGTTACCAACTCCTTCTTTCTCCATGGTGTGAAGTATGGACTGCATGAAATCATTTTGTTTGTCTGGGCCCAGCAACAAGGAGTCCATAGCTTCTTCCTCCAGCACTGTTAGCAACATGCAAATCCCTGCAACAACAACAAAAAAACATCAACCTGTGTCCATAGATCTGCAAAACTTCTCACCAAATCAAGGATGATTAAATGCCATTAGCAGTGTAACACCTGACCAGAGAGGTCAGCAGCAACATGAAAGTCATTAAGCATTCATTGTACAGCCTTCAGTTTTCCCATTTGACATCCCTCAAAATAAACAGCACCTGTGAAACCACAGAGCTCTGCCTTGAAAGTGCTTCCACACCCTGAGCGCTGCGTTTAGTTTTGGGGCCCTCACTACAAAAAGGACATTGAGGTGCTCAAGTGGGTCCAGGGAGAGGCAGTGAAGCTGGTGAAGGGTCTGGAGAAGAGGTGAGGAGCAGCTGAGGGAAATGAGGTTGTTCAGCATGGAGGAAGAAAGCTGAGAGGAGACCTCATTGCTCTCTACCAAGCCCTGAGAGGAGGCTGGAGTGAGGTGGGGGTTGATCTCCCTACAATCATGTGAGAGAAGGAGAGGAAATGGCCTTAAGTTGTGCCAAGGGAGGTTTAGGTTGGACATTAGAAGAAATTTCTTCACTGAAAGGGTTCTCAAGCACTGGAACAGGGTCCCCAGGGAGGTGGTGAGTCCTCACACCCCTGGAGGTGTACAAAAGACACAGAGATATGGTGCTGAGGGACATGGTTTAACACCAGACCTGGTACAGTTAGGTCATGGTTAGGTCATGGACTTGATGATCTTAAAAGGTCCTTTCCAGCCAAAATGATCCTAATATTCCAAGATAAGACTACACCCACAAACTAATTTCAGACCATAAACACTCACCTAGCCAATAGTTCTTGTAGTTGGTGGTGTCATACAAATGAGATGGCAGAAGGATGAGTTTACCCTTTTCAAGCATTGAGGAGCTATAGATATCTGGACTCTCAAAAAGCCCCAACTCAATGACTCTGAACATGCAAGTCAGCACTTCCTGTAGGTCATAATAATCATCCCTGTCAACCTTCCCTAAATTCCTTGCTGTTAGGATGGCCCAGCGACGAATCTGAGATTGAAACAACAGAAGTTAGGCAGTAAGAAAGGGAAATAATAAAACCACAATGCTCTAAGATTAGGAATCACTGCTACTGCAAGTGTGTTTTTGCTAACAGGTCTCATAACTGCAAGGCAGAGTTGGTCTTTATCCAAAGTACCATTAGAAACAGGCTTGCCCTACCTACCAGCTGTTGGTAACAAAGTTAAAATGCAGAGTAATAAATACAACTACACACCAAAACCTCCCCAGGATTCATGTGACAGCAGCTGGGTCTGGACTTGGTTTGCATCATTGAAATGTTACTGACCAACACTTTCTAACAAGGTAACTGTTACTAGAATCACAGAGGTTAAATTGTGCTCCCAGCACATTGATTCCAACACAGTAAGAAATAACTTCTCTGACTGAGAACACTTCAGTTGAAGTTAAGTGCAAAGCTGTTCCATGTAAGTCTTAGTGGAACAGAAAATGCAACTTACCACTTCATTTGGATGAACCAGAAAGAGATAAATTCCTGGATATTTCTCAAAGACCTGAAAGGAGCTGTGACTTTGTTCCATCCTACAGAGCACCTCCACACACAGCTCACCTGAAGAGATAACCACAGAGTAAGGATTCTTTTATGCATTCACAAAACAAAATTAGTATCAAAACAAATCAGACACACACACACTGGTGCTTGGGTTTAACAGGATCACAGGATGTCAGGGGTTGGAAAGGACCCAAACAGATCAGCCAATCCAACCCCCCTGCCAGAGCAGGACCAGACAATCTAGCTCAGGGCACACAGGAACACATCCAGACAGGGCTTGAAAGCCTTCAGAGAAGGAGACTCCACAACCTCTCTGGGCAGCCTGTGCCAGGGCTCTGGGACCCTTACAGTCAACAAGTTCTTCCTCATGTTGAGGTGGAACTTCCTGTGCTGTAGTTTACATCCATTGCTCCTTGTCTTGTCACAGGGCACAAGTGAGCAGCTGAGATATTTACAAAGCATTTATTAAATGCCCTTTCAGTCTTCCCTTCTCCAGACTAAAAAGCTCCAGGTCTCTCAGCCTGTCCTCAAAGCACTCTTTGTTGTTTCACCTCCTTCAGCACAAGCCCTAGCTCCCATTTGCAGCTGCCCAGGGTAAGATACATACTGACTCTCTCATGCAGCAGCAGATAGGGATATTTCAAGATTTCTAGCAGAGGCACTCTCAAGTTGTTCTCAAAATCTGGGCCCACAAAGCCAGACAGCAGAGTGTCTCCTTTCTCTTCCACTAGATACAAGTCATCATCTTCTTCATCTTCTTCTTGCATGGATTTCTCAATGTGAGCAAGAAGTCTGGAGGTTTCCAATTCCCACAGAACCTGAAAACAATGAATCAAAGTGGGTTGGTGAAGAAAGCAATTAAGGACATAAAGCATCACCTGTGAAAACCTTCCCTTGGCTCACAGAACTTAGAATTCCTTTTTGACAAGTTTCTTTCCAAGCACAATGTGACATAATAATGGTTTGGACACAGAATTGGGATTGTGCTGACCACAGAAGTCTCCCTTCAGAGCTGAAAATCATTTTATGATCTTAAAAGTGCTGTTGAAACCAGAAGCATTTTTATAACTCTGTTAAATAATCATCAATAATTATTTCATGCCGTAGTTTAGGTAAATTTGGTTCCACTGGCCAACATGAAGCACAAGAAATAATCCTACTTAGGAAGACAGAAAAAGATTTTGCAGTGTTTTTGTGGAAGGGAGTGACTGCAACCACTGCAAACTGAGCTGCTGAGTGTTTGTAGGGGAATCAGCTCACTCAACACTACTCACTTAAAGCAGCTGCTCCAAACCTCAGCTAGTAACCAAGGCTGATTTACTGCCAGTTAGCAGGCACAGGAAAAAAAGACTCAGCAGGTCAGTGGCCCCACTTATTGCCAATCTATACTCAGATGGGGTTGCCTTCTGTCATGGGTTAAACCACTACACCTTCCAAAGAAATCTAGCTCACTTAAAAATCAGCCACAAGCAATCATTTTACATCCACATAAGCTCTTCAAACTACAAAATTAGACACTATTTGTCAGCCTTCTATAAAGTTTATAACAAAATAAAGAGTATTCAAACTTCTGTATTTCTTCTCACAGGCTCACAAGATCTCTGATACTGGAGCAGAGTAGAAAACTATGAACAAGAAACAAAAGCAAACAAAAAGAGGAACAAAGCAAAAGCAGAATTGAAGTCAGAGGGAGGAGGAAAGCACATTAAAGAAGAGCTGTTGGGGTTCTTTGGCAGGTGTTCTTTATTTTAAACCACCACAGCATGAATAAAACTCAAGCTGTAAGATGCAGTCAGCAAGTTCCCACTGCTGGTCTAGTTCTTGATGATTTGAATATATGCAAAAACAAAGAAAAGGGTCTTCATGCCTTATGAGCAGCTCTTTACAGCCTGACATAAAAAACCAAACCACAGCAGCAGACAGAAAGCAGCATAGCCTGTCCCCAAGCAGCAGTGAAACCACCTGCACAAACTCTCCCTCTACACTCAGAGAAGCCTGTTCTGAAGCTTGCCTTCAGTTCTGGCTTTGAATTACCTGGTGCAGCCTTGGCAATTTCTCCCTTGCTTTGTGGTATTCAACCACACATTCCAGGCAGTAACAGAGATCATCATTGGAGCCTTCCAGATCTTCTGGGGAGAGCTGGTTGGAAGCATAGTCCTTCAGGAACTCTGTGGTGTCAAAACCACTAAGCGTACACCATCGACATGTGCTCATCCTTTGGATGGAAAGAAGGAGGAATGAAAACCATTCCAAAGACTTGGAAGTGGCAAAATATTTCCCTTCAGCCACAACACCATCTAATTTTCAAGGGTGGTGAGTTTCAGGATCTGTATAACTCATCAGCAGGGTACATGCTGATGTTTTTGGATGTTCTTCTCTCATCCAGAAGCATGCAATTAAAGAAACAGACAACAGCATTAACACCACAGAAATATTTCTGCTGAAAGAAAAGCACCAAACAGAAATCAAATTATACACTTTGCAAGCTATAAAGTGTGGGGAAGTTCACTTAACAGTTTCCAGAGCTGGAGTGGTAAAGCTCCTACTACAATTTGTGACTGGAATGTAGGTCTAACGAGTACAAAGTGTAATTGGTTTCTTTTTTTTTTCTACTTATTCTCCTGCTAAAATTTATAGGTCAACAAATCCCTGCTGTCAAAACTAAGAGGTATTTATACAGAGCTTCCCTGTCTTTATTGCTATCACACTTAGAAAGCAGCACAAGAAATTCTCACCAAGGATTGCTTCCTCTAGAAAAGAGCGGAATTATGCAATCATTAAGGTTGGAAGAGACCTGTAAGACTGAGTCCAACCATCAACCCACCAGCACCACAATGGCTACTAAACCATGTCTCAAAGTCTACACCTCTTTTTTTTTTTACATCTCCAGAGATGGAGACCCCACCACTTCCCCAGGCAGGCCTGGCTACTCTCAGTGAAGAGCCTTTTCTTAATGCTGAATCTAAACTTCTGGTGCGACCTGAAGCCATTTCCTCTCATCACAGGAAGTTCTTTCCTGAGCAGTGACAGAGTTATCTCAGATCCTGCCAGGCTGAATGACCCAACAGAACACTGGAGAAGCAGGAAGATTTCAACTGTAGAGAAGGAAAGATGGTAACTGCTTAGAATCAAAAAATCATCAAGGTTGGAAAAGACCTCATAGATCATCAGGTCCAACCTTCTCCCCAACACCACTTCTGTTCTTCAGCATGACAAGGAATGTAACAGGGAATTCTAGAAGCAGCAAGCCCATAGGTTTCCTCTACAAGCAGATGAAGAAGGTAACAAAGTGGGTGCTTACCTTTGGAGAAGGAAGCTCTTTGCTGTGTAGGTATCTCAGGTCACATGGTGGGTGAGGGAAGAGTGCTGACCTGCAGCCAGGGGAGGGGGCTGACACCTTCAGCCATCGAGTCCAGCTCAGCAGAGCAGCACTTTCAACAATCCATCCCCTGCTAACCGAGTCCTGCTGCTGCCTCTACAGCAAAACAGCAATTGTCAGAAGTGAGCTCAATTCACACCTTACAGCCTAAGAATTGTTGTAATAGATCGGTCAAGGTAGCTCGCTTTACACACAGAGTTACTGAAAGGGTAAGTAGGGTTTATAACTGAGTCCCCTGACACTCAACACAGCACCTGCCAAACCTTTTTCTAACAAAACGCGTGAAAAATTATCTAAGCGCAGTAAGGAAGCGAACAGCATAAAGAGGCCTCCAGGGCTGCAGAGCCTTCAGTTGTAAGCAGAGCCCTTTACCTGTCACGCCACCGACACGCTTTAGCGGTTGACCCAGCGGTAAGCACCGACAACCGCTCACGAGAAGAGCTCAGCCCGGAGGAAAAGCGAAAGCAGTTTGTGTGTCCCACTTCAAGCCTCCGCCGCTTCCGCACCCAGAGCTTTGTTCCCCACCCCCTCAGGGGGTACCAGACACTTACCAACAGCTCCTCCGCGGGAGACCCGGGCACACCCCGTGCGGCTGCTCGCAACGCCGCCTTCCCGACAGCCCTGCCCAGTCCCAACGGCCGAGCTGGCGAACGCGCTGCTCCTTTCCCGCCAACCGGGCCCAGCCCGGTCCGACCCGACCCGGCCCAGCCCTGTGGGAAAGCACAGGGCAGAGAGACTCAGACAAAGGAGAACGCGAACCTCGCTACGCGGCAGCCAAGCAGCGGCGCAGTCGCGGAAGGTACCGAGGAAACCGAATACGCACCTGGCCCAGCCGGCCCCCGGGCCCTCGCCCCGCTGCAAAGCCCCCCGCGCTACCCCTCCCGCCCTCAGGCCGCGCCGCGTCCCGCGCTTCCGGTCCGGTGGCCGGAAGTAGCTGCAGGCTCCGCCCCCCCGCCTGCCGCCGGGCCCCGCCCTTCCAGCCGAGAAGCTCCTCTTAAAGGGCCAGTACACGGCGTCGCGGGAAACTGAGGCAGGTGAGGGAAAGGGGAGGAATATTTGACACAGGTATGATTCAGCAGCATTTGGGGATTCAGTAACGGTGACAGGGAGCCCAAAAGGTGGAATTTTAGCAGCAGTTCATCATGAACCAGTTTCAAACAGGACCTAGCTGAAGATCATAGAAACATCAAACGGCTTGGCGGGGGGAAGAGACCTTAAAGATCATCTAGTTCCAACCCTGCTGCCAGGTCCCTGCTTGCTGCAGATGAGCTTCAATGTTCCCTTCCACCCCAAACCGCTCCACAGTTCCCATGTGGACAAGGCAATTCAGTACAATATGTTATAATCAGACACTGAAATAATAAAATCCCACCCCAAATCCATGATCGAGCCAAGCACAGGGTGCACCCCGGCAGCCTGAAACAATAATCCTCTCCTAGGAGGAAGTTTCCTCACTCCCTGCACACTGGAGATGCAAAGGAAACCATTGCCACACACAGCTCAGCAGCCCCCGCCCGCTAACAGGCAGCTGAAGGTTGTGCTGCTGCTCAAGCCCTGGAGATGAAGCCACTTTGCTCAAGGCTTGTGTCCTGCTTCACCATCTACCAACCCTCCAGGTCACAGGGCTGGTGCTGTCCCCCAGCCTGGGGGGCTCTGAGAAAGCACAGATTCTTTGCCTTTCTTTGACTCCTTGTTTAAGACACCAACGGAGAAGAGGGTGAAAAAGGCAAGTCCCCGTTTGATCTTCAGCTGCTGCCACTGTAACACTCCTCAACTTTGAAGTGCTTCTCTGCTGCAAACACAACTCTTGTAACCTGGCTGTCTGTGTCTTTGATAATGCCACACAGCTGAGCATTCTTCTCTACAACACCACCCAGGCCATTAACGTGCCAGGAGAACGCTGGAAGCGACATCACCAAAGTTTTTAGGGGCCTCACAGCCCTTTTGAGACTTGAAGGATCTGTCATGCTCTTATTTATAATGCAGCTTGATACACAAAGCTTTGTCAATGTTCCTTCCCTCATCCTTCTGTGGAACCTGTTTGTTTTAAAGCCCTGCACAGGGTTTGTTCTGTTTTCAATAATATTCAAATACCCACATGAAACAGCTGCCTCCCCTCCCTGGGCTCCCAGGAGCCTTTAGGAAATGATGGCAAAGGGAAAAGCTGTTTTCTTATCCCCTCTCAAGTGCTACTATTCAGCAAATAGGAGAAGATCAACAAGTACTCTCCCCCCACTCCAATACACAAACACATCTCAAACACCACACCAATAAACAGGACATGAGTAAGGAGCTGTGTCCCTGCTCCATGGCCAGGGCTGCAAAAGAAGGGATCCAGCCTCTCCTTTACTCCTGTGCAGCAGAGGTCAGGTCTGTTTCCCTAAGAAAGTGCTGTAGTGGTGGCTCCAAGTTTACAGATCCTGCCCTGCCTTGCATGATTTCACAAGGAAGCTGCTCTGAACAAGTCTCAGCAACTCTTCTTTAGCAGTTTCTGTGAGGGATACTCTTGAGCCCAAGCAGGACTTTGACTTTGGAGCAACAGAGCTCATGCCTGGACCTGGGAGCTGGAGATCTCCTGACTCACACAGAAGTCTTGGAAAAAGATTGGCTCAGAAAAAGATTTCAAAAGGTGGCTTTGAAGCCCTGAAGTGCCAGACAGCCAAAGGACAGGACACCAGAGCTAAAATGAAGACATCCATCCTGTCTCCACTATTAATTAGCAGTCAGCTAATCAACTGCTTCACTTTATCACTGCTACCATCAGGATGGGCCCAGTTTGAGCTCTCCCTGAACAGCAGCAGGACTGCACACCAGGCCAACTCTCCCCTGGAGCAGGGACACCTCTCGAGGTTTAGGATTCCTCTCCTGGCACTAAGATCTGATTCCTTACCCATGGCAGAGAGATGCCTAACAACAAATCCTCGGTCAGTGACTGCCAGCACCCTGAATTAATGCCAATGAAACACTACTAACCCATGTAGCTACTCAGTTATTAACTACTACTAACTCTGTAGAGATCATTCCATTAAACTATTGCCCAAGCCTGAGCCTAAGATTGGACCTAGCTGCACCTGAGCTCCACCAGGAGTCTAGAAAGCAAGAAGGTCCAATCCGTGCCCCATGACTCAACAAGAGGCTCTGTCCTTACTCTTTATTCCAGTCTGTGTGAATCATTCTAACTCAATTCTAACTCAGTTTACCTTTGGATGTTTCCCCATGCAGTAATGAAGTTGAACTTTGCCATAAACTTATTGAACCTTATCAAGCCACAGTTCAATTTCATAGAATTCACTGAACTCTGTCATTTTACCTCAATAAACCAAACTGCTGCTTCTCTCTTTTGAGTGAGGTGCATTCCACTCATCCATGGCAGCTTCCCTTTCAAGCAAATGATAAAATAAATCTCATTATGGAGGCAGAAGTTTATTTCTCTGAGATCTGCTCTACAACCAGATAATCATTTGTGCTCTACCCTGCAGAAAATTCAGAGGATCTTCAACTTCCAGGGAAGAAAAACACAAAGTGTTTAGATTCCAAAAAATCAAATTCTTCAGCTTTTAACCTTCAAATCCCAAAGGCACAGAAACAAGTCAAGGATCTCAATGCAAAGAAGCTGGTGCATGGTTCTCCCTGTTTCATCTCTTGGCTGGCAAACTTACCCTTTTCCAAGCGATCCTGGCTCACCAAAATCCCACTTTCTAGCTTCAGAGAGGCTAAAGCCAGACACAGGCAAACAGAAAAAGTTCTTATGCTGCAAATCACAGTCCAGAAGAACATCCAAGAAGCACTTTATTATTTGCCACTGCAAGTTCTGCCTTTCCAATGACAATCATTAAAGGAGGAACTTCTCACTTATCAAAATAAGCATCAAAAAATAAACAGCAATCTCCAAGACCAAGTCTTCCTGCATCACTTTTCCCATACAACACATAAGAAATCTGAACAAGCCACAAAAAATAATGTACAGGTAGAACAAGAAATCTTTTTTGTTTGTTTGTTTGTTTTACATTCAACTTTGTCAATGTACAAATGAATTACTTTGGACATAGTTTAAAAATATACAAAAGCCAGGAGTACAATTTCAGCTGTACCTTTCTGTTTTCTTATTAAAAAGAAGAAATTCTTCTTGGCCCAATAAAAGATAGCTGCATGTATGTACACATATACACACCACCTTGTCTCTGTGTACCAAATATTAACACCATTTGCAATGCATTCTTCTGATCAGCATAAAATGAGAGCACAATTTAGGACTAGTCATGGACCAAAGAGCCTTTTTCTCTGGGAGGGCTGCTAAAAATCCAAGCTGACATAAAAAAAAATAAAAAAATCATCAAACCCAGCTGCTTCTGAAAACAACATTTCTGTTAAAACCAGAAAATAAAACTCAACCAACTCCAAGTTGTGTATTTTTTACCAACACACATGTCTTAAGTTGTGGTCTTCCCATCAACACAAGATTTATTGCAGAGATTCCAAAGCACATTGAAATCCTTTTCCCCAAGCCATTACTGGGTTTAATTATTTCCCAACTCCATTATTATTTTCAATTATTAAAAAAACACAACAAAAGCCCTACAAGCCAATTTTATTTACAAAGGTAAACAGCAGCTTTTGAGCCCTCAGAAGGAAAAAAATAAAAGCAGTGGAATGAACACTGGTTTGGAGCTGGGTGTTTATAAATGAAAACATTGAAGGCAGACTTAAATTAAGGTTAATTAAAAAAAAAATGGTGGCACAAAAGTTGTGTTTACCTCAGTATGAAACAAGAAAATTCAATGTCCATGTCTTTACTTTCTCCACTGTGAGACATCCTCTGTAGCTGCAGTTGTTGAAGTGTGGCCACTTTCAACCAGATCCATTTTTTTTTGCAGTTAAATATGCAGACTGGGAACTGCTTTTGGTGTAGTTAATTAATCACTGTCATCAATGTAGTCAAAAATGTCACTGAGTAGGAAAGCTTTGTGCTCCCTGGCTGCTGAAATGTCAGAACCAAGCTGTCTCCCCTTCTTTTTCACTAATTCTTCTTCAAATTCTGGAAGTTTCTCTTCATAAAGATAATCAACAATTTCTTTGGAAAAAGGAAAAGAAACAAAAAAGTTGTTTTTGTTGAATCTGATGGGGAAGTGATGGCTGCTGAATGAGTCAAACTGAAGTTTTTCTCCTGCCTTTTTTGCTAATTGTTTTTCACATTCTGGAAGTCTCTCTCCAAAGAGAGTCATAGAATCCTAGAATGGCTCAGGCTGGAAGGGACCCATGGGCATGGACACCTCTCAGCTAAGACTCAGCTGCTCAGGGCCTCATCCAACCTGGCCTTCAACACCCCCAGGGGGGAGGCAGCCACAGCCTCCCTGGGTAGCCTGTGCCAGAGTTCCACCACCCTCACACTGGAGAACTTCTTCCTCAGCTCCCCTCTAACCCTGCTCTGCCTCAGCTCCAAACCATCCCCCTGTGTCTCCAGACACTCTCATGAAAAGTCTCTCTGCAGCCTTCCTGTAGGATCCCTTCAGCTACTGAAAGGCAGCTCTGAGGTTCCCCCCAGAATCTTCTCTTCTCCAGGCTGAACACCCCCAACTCCCTCAGCCTGTCCTCACAGCAGAGCTGCTTCAGCCCTTGGATCTTTGTGTCCCTCCTCTGGACTTGCTCCAACAGGTCTGTGTCCTGCTTGTGCTGGGGACACCAGACCTGAACACAGCATTCAAGGTGGAGGCTCAGCAGAGAGTGGTTCAGGTTGGAAGTGACCTTAAAGATCATCTAGTTCCAATTCCCCTGCCTTTGGGCTGGGACACCTTTCACTAAATCAGGTTGCTGAAGGCCTCTTGATAATAATTTCTTGGGAAAAAGGAGAAAAAGAAGTCTGGATCTGCAGACTCTGGATCAGCTGTGACTGCCATGGGGGAACAGCACCTCAGAGACAGAAATGATTTCATCGGAGTTAAACGCAGCCAATCTCACTGCTCTGTGGGGATCACAGTGGCTGCAGGGCAGATCAGACACATCCATGCAAGGAGGAACTCAAACAGCAGAGGGATTAAAAAGAAGAGCTTCATAAGCAGTGCATGAAGGTGACATTGACATGAAACTTATTTAAGCAAAAAAGCACTTAGTAAAATAAGTACACAGCCTGAAATTTCAACCAATTTACTTGAGGGAAGGTACCCAAGAAGAAACTGAAGAGGAATCCTTTTAGATTGAAGCAAAGACCTTTAAGGACTAGATATAAACAGCTGAGATACTGACCAGAAAAAGTCTTTTTTTGCCAAAAAGGAACACAGGAGACTTTGAGCTTATAAAATTTTGCTTGAACGTAGGAACTGGGAAAATCTCTGAAACGAGAAGAATTCAAAAAATTAGCAGTGAAAGGAACTGAAGTGGTTAAAAAGAAGTTTTCAGAGCTTACAGGCATGGCTTAGTGCTCAGCTCTGGGCCAGGATGGACAATTCCCTGTCATCAAAATAAATGCCATTTGCTGTAGCTGTAGAGGTCCCAAGAATTTTAATTCCTTTGTGGAGTTCTCAGCTCATAGAATGGGAAGGTTGGAAAGGACCTCAAAGATCAGCCAGTTCCAACTCCTTGTCATAGGCAGGGACACCTCCCACTAGGGCAGGTCACTCAAGGCCTTGTCCAAGCTGGCCTTGAACACCTCCAGGGAGGTTGTGGAGCACAGAAGACCTCCAGGGAGGTTGTGGAGCACAGAATCACCCAACGTGATCTTTGATCACGTTGGGTGATTCTGTGCTCCACAACCTCCCTGGGCAACCTGTGCCAGTGTCTCACCACCCTCACTGCAAACAACTTCCTCCTAACATCCACTTTCAATCTCCCCTCTGCCAGTTCAAACCCATTCCCCTTGCCCTGTCATTACAAGCCCTTGTCAATAGTCCCTCTCCAGCCTTCCTGTAGCCTCCTTCAGATACTGGAAGGCCTCTATAAGGTCTCCTGGAAGCCTTCTCTTCTCCAGGCTGCAGAGCCCCAACTCTCTCAGCCTGTCCTCAGAGCAGAGCTGCTGCAGCCCTCTCAGCATCTTTGTGCTTCAACTATGCTTTGTACCCATAAAAAGATGGAAAAAAGAAAGGTTTACCCAATAGCATTACAGACTTCTGTCCACTTCACATCATTAGCATCCTCCACTTCCAGTTCATGCAACCTGTGAACAGAAAACAGAAGCAGTTTGTAGGGCAAAAGAATTGACTAAAGCTCACAGCTGCCCCAGACAGGAGATTCTGGCCAAAGAAAGAGCAACTGAGAAGCCTGAAACTGCAGTCTTGTGGTTCTCACCCTTGCAGGCTGTTAATGACATAATTCAGGGCAGGAAGAGACACAAAAACCATCTCAGTACCTTTTAATAAGATTGACCTTCATTTGCAGTCCTTCCTGTCCCCTGACCACCTGCTTGCCTCTGTTCATCTTTGTCCTTAAAATTGTGAGCCTTTGAAAACACAAACACAGAGAAAAGGTTTCTATCATTTCAAGATATTCCAAGAATCAAGAAAAAAAAAAGTATCTTCAGGATGCTACTGCTGCAAGAGAAAATCAGAAATCAGGCTCCAGCATCCCAGCAAGAAGAAAACTTCCCACAGCTAGCAGAGCTCAGACACACTCACAACAGCTCTGCCCTCACCTACGACTTAGCCATTGCCAAACACCCAGCATGCCACAAGGGGTTTGGCAGAACAGAGTGAAATACTGCCCAAAACAACACTTCCCTGCCTCAATCTGGGATCAAAACTTACCACTTCTGTTTACACTGTCTCCAGTACCGAGTCCCAACTTGAGCTTCGATCTCAGTCCATGGCAGATTCTGGTACAGCTTCTCTGGCTCAATCGGGAGATGTTCACTTGAAGTTTCTGATGAGGGAAGAAAATCTGCCTCTTCCTCTTCAATTCTTTTCCTAATCACCTCCTTCACTGCATGAACTAACTTCTGGACCTCTTCATGTGACCAAGGACCATAGTTAACAGCTAAAAGAAAAACACTNGAAGCAAAGACCTTTAAGGACTAGATATAAACAGCTGAGATACTGACCAGAAAAAGTCTTTTTTTGCCAAAAAGGAACACAGGAGACTTTGAGCTTATAAAATTTTGCTTGAACGTAGGAACTGGGAAAATCTCTGAAACGAGAAGAATTCAAAAAATTAGCAGTGAAAGGAACTGAAGTGGTTAAAAAGAAGTTTTCAGAGCTTACAGGCATGGCTTAGTGCTCAGCTCTGGGCCAGGATGGACAATTCCCTGTCATCAAAATAAATGCCATTTGCTGTAGCTGTAGAGGTCCCAAGAATTTTAATTCCTTTGTGGAGTTCTCAGCTCATAGAATGGGAAGGTTGGAAAGGACCTCAAAGATCAGCCAGTTCCAACTCCTTGTCATAGGCAGGGACACCTCCCACTAGGGCAGGTCACTCAAGGCCTTGTCCAAGCTGGCCTTGAACACCTCCAGGGAGGTTGTGGAGCACAGAANAAAATTGTGAGCCTTTGAAAACACAAACACAGAGAAAAGGTTTCTATCATTTCAAGATATTCCAAGAATCAAGAAAAAAAAAAGTATCTTCAGGATGCTACTGCTGCAAGAGAAAATCAGAAATCAGGCTCCAGCATCCCAGCAAGAAGAAAACTTCCCACAGCTAGCAGAGCTCAGACACACTCACAACAGCTCTGCCCTCACCTACGACTTAGCCATTGCCAAACACCCAGCATGCCACAAGGGGTTTGGCAGAACAGAGTGAAATACTGCCCAAAACAACACTTCCCTGCCTCAATCTGGGATCAAAACTTACCACTTCTGTTTACACTGTCTCCAGTACCGAGTCCCAACTTGAGCTTCGATCTCAGTCCATGGCAGATTCTGGTACAGCTTCTCTGGCTCAATCGGGAGATGTTCACTTGAAGTTTCTGATGAGGGAAGAAAATCTGCCTCTTCCTCTTCAATTCTTTTCCTAATCACCTCCTTCACTGCATGAACTAACTTCTGGACCTCTTCATGTGACCAAGGACCATAGTTAACAGCTAAAAGAAAAACACTGAGTTGATGGAGCAGGTCCAGAGAAGGGCAATGAAGCTGGTGAAGGGTCTGGAGAGGAGCAGCTGAGGGAATTGGAGCTGTTCAGCCCAGAGAAGAGGAGGCTGAGGGGAGACCTCATTGCTCTAACTCCCTGCAAGGAGGCTGGAGCCAGGTGGGGGTTGCTCTTTTCTCTCAGCTAACAAGTGATGGGACAAGAGGAAACAACCTTAAATTGCATCAGCAGAGGCTCAGATTGGACATGAGGAACAATTTCTTCCCAGAAAAGATTGTCAAGGCCTGGCCCAGGCTGCCCAGGGCAGTGGTGGAGTCTCCATCCCTGGAAGTGTTCCAAAATGTGTCTATATTGCCCTTAGGGGCATGGTTTAGTGGTGGTCTGGCAGTGCTGGGTTAATGGTTGGACTCCCTACTCTTGGAGATCTTCTCCAACCTTAATGACTCTCTGAAAACTGAAAGAGAAGGCTAAGGCATAATGCACCAGAAATGATTGGGGAAAAGGCAAAGGACCACTGCTCCACTCTGCATTATTCTGATTTACAGCATCAGCCTCTTGACACACTTCTAGAAACTCTTCTGCACAGCAGATTGGAGAGAAGAGTTCAGCCTGATCACCAAACTGCAGCACTGATCCCTAGATTCCATCTGTTAACACCTGGTTGCCAAATTCCCCCTGCCCTCCCTCTGAGAGAATTTATTTAGATGTTAGTTCCACTTAATAAAGAGCTGCATTTGTTGCACTTCCTTTCCCCTTTCCTACCAGGGGTTGGCTTTTTCCCCTCCCTGTGTGAAAATGCCCTCAGTAGTCTGGGAAAAAGAATCAGCACCACCAATTGAGTAAGACTAAAATCTACTCTAGGATATTTTTTTCCCTGGAGTTTAGGGCACAGACAAGAGTCTGTTAAAATAGCTTCAACTGCAGTGCACAGACTTAATTGTCTTTAAATTACCTACCTGACTTGATTTCAGAGTACTTCCTAGCAAGTGATTGGTTAGTACGAGACATCATTCCTGAAATCTTCTTCCAGTCATTCCCATGCCTGGCCTGGTACCTCAACAGCTTCTCCTTTTCTTCATCACTGTACCTGTGTGGAGGAAATGGGCACAGCTTCAGCTATGAATTCAAACCATTCTGACATCTGGAGAGAGCTGGCATCCTCACAAGCAGTTCAGTGCCACTCATCACTACCACTTCACACTTGACAGCAGAGGAATTGAGAAGGAGCAGTGAGAAAATTGAAGCATCAGTGAAGTCACAGCAAGTCAGGTCACTATGGGAGAGGTGATCTTGATTTCTCTCCATTTTGCCTGTGCAAATCAGAGACTGACAGCAGCATTCAGAAAGTTTTCAAGTTATTCACTTACTTCCCTTTATAATTATTTGGGTCATAGATCTTCCTTGCTCTGTAGTAAATCAGCCTCCAGGGTCGTGGTATGCCCTCAGCTGGAAGGCAAAGGGTTCATGGTTAGGAAGTGTTTCTCACACTGGTGAGGCTGCTTGAAAAAGAAACATTCTTCACACAAACAAATGAACAAAACAACAGCAACAAAACCAACAAGGAGCCAAAGCAAAACACCAACAAGATACATTTTCATGGCTGTGCTGTCCATGCCAGGGAGAAGTGGGAAGAGGAGAGAGGGAAGAGAGGGAGAAGGAGGCTCTCCCACAGAAAGAATCTCAGTCTGAAGCATGTTGCTTTGCTCACTCTTGGAGCACTGCCCTGGCTAAACCACCTCATTTCTTTCCGTTTCTGTGACCACTCAAGCCCTGAACTTGCCAACCTCTTCAGGTGCTCTAAGAAGAGCTGACAGTTTCAGCCAGGACTCCCATCACTAAGCCCATCACTGTTTAGACCTCTCAGCAAACCATGCACCTTAAGGCACAAAGCCCAAATGGAAGTTTGAAAGCCTCTAAATCACAATATTTAAATGTCTAAACTCTTGCTCGCCCAAGAAAAGATCTAAGAGCAGCATCCTGTGCAGCAGCATCTCAGCAGCAGGCTCCTCCCTGGCCAAATCCAGGGCCAGAAGAGTTAAGCAGTGTTTAAAACCAGAGTTTAAAATGCATTGTGGTATCAGCAGGCTGTGGAGTGCAGCACTGAGCTATTTGAGAAGGAATTTAAAGACTCACAAAGCTTTTCACAGAACTGATGCTCTGCTTTGAGGCGCTGGATGGTTTTTTGTTCTTCTGGATACCTGTAGCTAAAGAGCAGCTTCTCAGCATTCTCTATTCCAGTGACTAATAAGAACTCCTCAATATTTTTCTGTATTTGATCATTTTCCTTCTTTGTGAATCTGCCAAACTTGACAGCAATACCTAAAAAAGATACAGAAATGGTTATGCTTAGGCCTGGAGTGGTTCTGGACCCCCCAAACACACACAAGGATTCACCCAGACTAAACTCAGCCAGCTAGAAGTTAAAGAATGAAGCTTAGCACAATTCACAAACATATATAGATAACATGTTACAAATATTTACAACTATACACAGTTATAGACAAGGTAAAAGTAATACAGAAATACAAGACCCCTCCCAGCAATCACAGTACCCAGGAGGGGCTCCCAACCACTCCTCCACCTTTTTTTTCCTCATTCTCTTCCTTATCTCAGAACTTCTCTTATCATAGAATCAGGCAGGTTGGAAGACAGCTCCAAGCTCACCCAGCCCAACCTAGCACCCAGTCCTAGCCAATCAACCAGACTATGGCACCAAGTGTCCCATCCAGGCTTGGCTTGAACACCTCCAGGGATGGGCACTCCACCACCTCCCTGGGCAGCCCATCCCAATGCCAATCACTCTCTGGCAAGAACTTCCTCCTAACATCCAGCCTGAGCCTGCCCTGGCACAGCTTGAGGCTGTGTCCCCTTGTTCTGTCCCTGGGTGCCTGGCAGCAGAGCCCAACCCCAGCTGGCTACAACCTCCCTTCAGGTAGCTGCAGAGAGCAATGAGGTCTGCCCTGAGCCTCCTCTCCTGCAGGCTGCACACCCCCAGCTCCCTCAGCCTCTCCTCACAGGGCTGTGCTCCAGGCCCCTCACCAGCTTTGTCGCCATAACCTAACATCTCCCTGCACACAGATGTTAAGCCACATGCCTCAGCACCAAACATCATCTGAACAGCTCCAGGGTTGGTGACTCCACCACCTCCCTAGGCAGCCTGTTCCAGTGCCTGATGAACCTTTCAGTGAAGAAATTCTGCCTAATAATTCCTAACAATTAATACAGCAAGACGTTGCCAAGGAAGGTTGTGGCTGCTCCATCCCTGGAGGTGTTCAGGACCAGGTTGGATGAGGCCTTGAGTGACCTGTACTAGTGGGAGGTGTCCCTGCCTATGGCAGGGGGTTGGAACTAGATGATCCTTGAGGTCCCTTCCACCCTTCCCATTCTATGATTCTAAGAGCCAGGCAGAGACTGTCTCATCTTTGTTTGTGTCTGTGTTTTGATACACCCCAGCAGAAGGAATGGGTAACACAGACATCACTTTTTTTTCTTTTCACAACAAATAATCCAATTTCTCTCATTCAAATATACCAATTAGCCTCAAAACAGCACAAGGCATCACCTCTTGCACACTGCACCTCAGGTTTTAGCAAACAGATCAAGCCCAAAAGATGAAAACAAAAAAATAAACAGGAAAGGCTGGAGCAGGACTGTAGCAATGGGATGAGGAACAATGGTTTCAAATTAGAGAAGATTTAGGTTGGATGTTAGGAACAAGTTCTGCACCATGAGGGTGCTGGAACACTGCAACAGGGAGGAATTTGAGGCCCCCTCCCTGGAGATATTCAAGCTCAAGTTTGACAGGGCTCTGGGCAACCTGATCTAGTGAAGGAAGTCCCTGCTGAGTGCAGGGGGCTGGACTGGGTGATCCTTGGAGGTTACTTCCAACCCAAACCATTCTCTGATCCTAAAACAAGAAGTGGGAGCAGGCAATTCATGCTTTGCACTGCAGTTTGACAATGAGGATGTCAGTGCTATGAGGCAGAGGAAATGTCCTTTGGAATGAAGTGAAGCAGACCCCATAGAGGTGACAGACAGGAGACAAAAGCAACTTTCCCCTCTGTCAAAATATGAGCAGAGCTGCAGAGGCCTTCCCCACTGCAACAATACTTTGGAGAGCTCACCTTGCTTTTTAAACCTTTTAAACCTTGCTAGGTCTCTTCCAGCCATCTTCCTGATGGAGTTGTCTGATATATTCTTCACATGAGGAATAAACTCTTCCAGTTCTAGTTTTGCACTATCCAGATCCTCAGCTGAAGCCATGCTATTGTCCAAGCACTCTTCATCATCCAGACTAAGCTCAGAAAGGTCTGCCATTTCAAGGAAGGAGTTCTTGTGGTCCTTTCTATTTGATGCTGAGGGTTCTGGTGTCCTGATATCAAATGAATGTTCAAAAAGCATAAAATAAAACACAGCACTGAAGCTCCAAAAGAGAGGTCTGGTTACTCTCTCTACCATGAAATCATAGAATGGTAAGGTTGGAAGGAACCTCAAGGATCATCTAGTTCCAACCTCCTGCCATAGGCAGGGACACCTCCCACTAGTACAGGTTACTCAAGAATTAATGACCTTGTTCATTAATTAAAGAACAAGGAACCTTGGAAGTGCTCCAAGCCAGGTTGGAAAGGACCTTGAGCAACCTGGTCTAGTGGGAGGTGTCCCTGCCCATGGCAGGGGGCTGGAACTGGATGATCCTTAAGGTCCCTTCCAACCCAACCCATCCTATGAATCCATGATTTTGAAGTTGTTTTTAAAACTCCAAAACAAATTGAAGAAAAATCTGGGACCCAAACACTATAATGGAAATCTATTGGCAGTGCCAAGCACCAATCCAGGCTGGGCAGTGCCTGGCTGGAGAGGAGCCCTAAGGAGAGGGACTTGGGGGTGCTGGTGGGGGAGAAGCTCAACAAGAGCCAGCAGTGTGCACTTGCAGCCCAGAGAGCAACCAGAGCCTGGGTTGCAGCAGCAGAAGTGTGGCCAGCAGGGCAGGGAGGTGATCCTGCCCCTCTGCTCTGCTCTGGAGCTCTGGAGTACTGCATCCAGTTCTGGAGCTCCTGGGACAAGAGGGATGTGGAGGTGCTGGAGTGCGCCCAGAGAAGGGCCATGAGGATGCTCAGAGGGCTGGAGCTGCTCTGCTGTGAGGAAAGACTGAAAGAGTTTGGGCTGTGGAGTCTGGAGAAGAGGAGGCTCCCAGGTGACCTTCTTGTGGCCTTCCAGGATCTGAAGTGGGCTACAAAAAAGCTGGGGAGGGACTTTTTGGGATCTCAGGTAGTGACAGGACTGGGGGGAATGGAGCAAAGCTGGAGATGGGGAGATTCGGCCTGGATGTTAGGAAGAAGTTGTTCAGCATGAGAGTGGTGAGAACCTGGCAGGGGTTGCCCAGGGAGGTGGTTGAGGCCCCATCCCAGGAGGTGTTTAAGGCCAGGCTGGCTGAGGCTGTGGCTGTGTGAGGTGTCCCTGGGCATGGCAGGGGGGTTGGAACTGGCTGATCTTTGTGGTCCCTTCCAGCCCTGACTGATTCTATGATTCTATTTGGGGGTGAGGTGAAGGGGAAAAACCAAATCCCAAACCACAACCAAAACCTAAACTTACATTCCACCAGACTTTGAAGACTTTTTCTTTGTGACAAGAGCTCTACTTTCTGGCTTTCTAGCTTGCACTGGAGCTTTCTGAGATCGCTTAGCAGCTTTAGCTGGCTTAGAAAGCTTCGAAGGTACATCTGCAGAACCCTCACTCATCACAGAGGAAGCATCACCATCCTCATGCCAGTGCTGGGGCACTGCCACATCACCCTCCTCTGTGCTTTTCCTTTGCCTTTTTTGCTCTGGAGAGGACACCAGTGACTGGTTACCAGTTTCACCTGTGTCTTCTTCAGCACCTTGGGTGGTCCTGCATCTTTTTTTCTTCCTCTTCTTTTTCAATCCCTTATTGTCACTTTTATCACATGTTTCTGAGGCAGGTGCCTCACAAACCTCACCCTCCTCAGGCAATTTCCTTTTTCTTTTCTTCTTCACATGTTGTTGTACATAAACATAATCAGCATCACCATCCTGACTGTGACCAGCGCTGTGCTGATTTACTCTGACGCAAGTGACATAGCTTTGCTTGGCTGCGCTGCCGCTACGCTTCTGCTTCTTTTTGTCCTTCTGGGAAGCACCCCCCTCAGTTTCATCACTGATTTCCTGCTCCTGCCCCACACAAGAACTATCTAACAAAGACTGCTGCTGCTTCTTGAGTTTTGTGCTTTTCTCCTTTTTGTGGTCTTCATTACTCTGTGCTGCTTGCTCCTCAAACAGCAGCGGAGAAGCGCGGCCAGGCTCTGCCTTTTCTACAGTTTCTCCTTCAGCAGTTGCACGAACTTTCATTAATTCTTTGTGCTTCCTCACCATCTTCTTCTTTAGAAAATCCTGACCATGAAAATCACCTGCACTTGCTTTTTCTGTCATGTTTTTTCCTTATCTTAAATAAAAGAGACAAGTTTTACTCAAGCGCTGTAATTTATGTCCCGTTACAAATTATTACGCATTGAAAAACACAAAAAAAACCCAAAACCAAAACAAAACCAAACAAACCCAAACCCATCCCCCCAAAAGATTAAAATGCTTTGGGACTACTCAACATCATCTCAGAAACACACAACAGATTCACTTTTCATCCAGATAGGTCTGCAGACTATGAAAAAGAGAAGCCTTCTTCATCAAACAGATGTGCATCACAGCTGTAGTCACCTTTAAAACTGCCTTCCTGTAACAGCAAAGATACTCTTTGGCAACTATCAGCTCGAAGTTGGTTTTGAACGCCTAAGCAACAGCAGATTGTTAGATTGTATTCCACTCTCAGTGTTTAAACAGCAACAAGCTAAGAGTAATAAAGTTAAACCAGTCTGCACAAATCCTTCTCATTAGAAGCTTCTGATTAGCTTTGCCTGCGTTCAAGCAGGTCCAAAAGTCTGGCCAAGACCTGCCAGCTCCAACAGATTCTAACCAGAAAGAACCCGATCCTGAAAACTACAGTTACACGGAGCAGGCAGGGAGTGTATTTTAGCTCGGTTTTGACAGCCAGAGCATAAAAAGCACTTCCGAAGTGACACTGTCGTTCCCCCCCAACGACACCCCCAATTTCACATCTGCGACGCAGCTTCCTGCGCTGACCAGTACCAGACATTATTTCCTCGCTGAGCTGTCCCAGAGCCTCTGGGGTCAGACTCCAAAACAAAGCACAATGCGCAGCTCTGGGGACAGATCCCAAAACAAACCCGCACAGCCCCGGGGACAGACCCGGACCGCGCCGCGCAGCTCGCCCCAGCACCGCGTCAACAACAAAGGCAGGCCCGCGGGCACGCCTGCAACTCGCCCCGCAGCACCCCCTGCCCGCAGCACTGCCCGCAGCACTCCCCGCACGCAGCCCCTGCACGCAGCCCCCCCTGCACTCAGCCCGCCCCGCAACATCCCCTGCACGCAGCACCCCCTGCCCGCAGCCCTGCCCGCAGCACTGCCCGCAGCGCTCCCCGCACGCAGCCCCTGCACGCAGCCCCCCCTGCACTCAGCCCGCCCCGCAACATCCCCTGCACGCAGCACCCCCTGCCCGCAGCCCTGCCCGCAGCACTGCCCGCAGCACCCCCCGCACGCAGCCCGCCCAGGCCGCCCTCACCCTCCGCCACTTCCCAGACAGATGGAGGCACCGAGCGAGCCCAGGCCTCCCGGCGGCACCCGGAAGAGCCAAGGCGGGCAAACCACCGTTTCCTCAGCGGCCTTGACACCCTCTCCACCAGCCGCTCCTCGTCCCTGGCAGCGAAAGCACGTCCCGCCGGCCCCCCACGGATAATGGACCTGCCCGCGGGCTCCCGCCGCATCTGAGCGTCCGGCACGTCCCGCGGTGTCTGCCTGCAAAACGTCCCCTGCACCCCTGCTACCCGGAGTCTTCGTTCCCCCCATCCCCGCCCAGCGGAAGCGGTTCCGGCCGGACCCTTCACAGCGACGGCCCCGGCACGCAGCGCGGCGGTTGCCAGGAGACGGGAAGCCGCCGTTACCCACCGGCTCCGCGACGGGTGGGAGCTGCAGCGCCGCGGTCAGACCCTGCCGGCTCCGGGGCCGCTCGCCCACGGGCAGGGCGATACCGCCTGCCTCGACCCCGGCTTCCCGCACCGCGGCGGCATGGCGAGAGGCAAAGCGGCGTCCTCGCGGCTGCCGCTGACCCTGGCCGAGGTGGAAGCGGGCAGCGAGAACGAGCGGCTGGGGGTGGCCCGGGACAGCATGCTGCGCAACCCGCTCATCCTCAAGGTGAGGTCCGGCCGCACCCGGTCCCTCCCTTCTGTCTCTGCCACCCTCTCCCATCCTAGTGCCGGTAACAGGCGAACGGGACCCAGGAGAGGGGCGGGGCGGGGCNGGGGGGGGGGGGGGGGGGGGGGGGGCGTCACGGTCCCCGCCGGCAGACCCGGACCCTCGCTGCCACACAGCGGAAAAGTTTCCCTTTAAAGCACCTGGAGCGTGAGAACACTCGGAAAATTGGTATTCCCCACAGAAATGTTTGTATGATGAGGAGGGGGAAAGGCGTTTTCTGGCTGCTCCTCCGCGGCTCAGCGCCGTTAAACGCCCGGCAGCCCCGGGACGGTGACCAGCAGCAGCAGGGAAGGCTTCTCCTTCCGAGGCTCGGCTGTTCGTGAACCGATAGCCCCATGGGCTGAGGAGTGCTGGAGGCCAGGGACCGAGACAGCACTTTTGGGCTGCTTTCTGCCACCATCCCCACCCGCGGCGTGGGGCGGAGGTGCGGGGGCAGGGCGGCACCCGAACTCCAACAGCCCGAATTAGGATTTTGAGGTTGTTTGGGGGGGGTTCTGGTCAAGTCACGAGCTCCGACACTCCTCTCACCTTACGAACTCCCCTTGCGTCCCCGTCCCGCGGGTGGGCTGAGCTCTGGGTGGGCTTCGCAACCTTTCAGGCATCTCCCTTCTGTTTGCTCCTCTTAACGAACTGCCACAGAAAGTCACCGTGCGCCCCGGCGTCCCTGCAGACCCTCCCCCGCCAGCGGCTGAAGTACAGCTCCTGTCCCCTGGGTGGCACTCGCAGAAAGGCTTCGTGCCCTTACCAGCTCTTTGCCACCCGGTCCCCACCGAGCACGCATCACCGGGCCGGTACTGAGACTCCCCTCCAGCTCTCGGGGGCCCGCGATCGTTGCCCTGAGGCTGCAGAGGGACAGAGCGGGTGACAGCAGCGCCGGTAGCCCCCCGGCGGCGGGCATCGAGCAGTCGGACCGGCTGCACCTTTCCTCTCCTCCTAGGGAGGGCAGCCGGCTCTGCTGCCAAGTCTGCCACAGCAGACAGCGGTGACAGCCAAACCTTGGCCGCTTCAGCCCTTCTGAAGCTCTGGAGTTCTCTCGTTCATCCTACCCCGGCTTGGGAGCCGACCATACACGGGCAATCTGGAATATCACAGGAAACAGGAGATCTTGCAACACTGAATGTCTTTCCTCCCATCATGAAACTATCAAAATCCGTTTGAAAATTATATGAGGAAAGCAAAGGGAGAAAGGAAGAAAAAAAAAAAGAGGAAAGAAACGTAAGCAGGTTTTGTGTCATAAGTCAAAAGAAACTTCACTTTTAAACCCCCAAAACTTCTGTTTGGGAGATCTCATAGTGGCTATTTAGTTCTTAAAGGGGAGTAAATGAAAGCTGGGGAAAGAGTTTATCAGGGAGTGTGGTGACAGGATGAGTGGTGATGGGTTTGCATTTAGATGAGCTACTAGGAAGAAATTATGTGGTGGTGGTGAGACACTGGAACAGGTTGCCCAGGGAGGTGGTGAATGCTCCATCTCTGAAAGTGTTCAAAACCAGGCTGGATGAGGTTTTGAGCAGCCTGGTCTGGTGGAAAGGAACTTTGCCCATGGCACAGGGGTTGAACTGCATGACCTCTAAGGACCCTTCCAACCCATTCTGTAATTGTACTTTCTCTTCTCTGGATCCTGCAAGTTTGGTAGGGAGTGTTGGTATCTTTGCCTAGAAGTGCAGTCAGAGTGAGCTTTCCTCACTCTGGCACAGCATCCTGGCAGTGGGAATTCTGAGTGGCTGCAAGTCATGGGATGTTTTAATAAGGACCCACCTGGATTGCTGCTGTCTGGACAAGTGAAGCTGAAAATTGAGCAAAGTTTCCTTTCACCATTCTGGACTGGTCTTCTGTTAGGGCATGCTAGCAGGAGGGCTCCCTTCACAGTAAGCCAGCTGCTAGGGATGGAAAGAGACCTGCATCCACCCCATGCAACCCTGTAGCACAAAGTCACTGGGCTCCTGGTTGGGATGCTCTCACTCTGGGCTCTCAGCTGGGATGCTCTCACTCTGGGCTCTCAGCTGGGGGGGCTCTCAGCTGGGGGGGCTCTCACTCCTGGAACCAGCCCTAATTTTACCTTATTTGAAAGGTTGTGCAGCAAACTGCTGACCTTTTGCCAACTGCCTTCCCACACTGTGTTGTGCCCCCACTGGACGCAGAATTTCCCAGGGTGTTGTCTCCTGTCAGAGGTGACAGTGACAGGGTGGCAGCTCACTGGCTGTGTGCTGATGCCTGTCCAGTCCTGCTTGCTGGTGCACACCCCAGGAGTGATGTACTCACAGTGTCAGCTCTCTGCCATGTCTCTTCTTCATGCTTCCAACTGTGGTCTGGGATCAATTCCCCCTCCAGGAAGGCCCTGGGGACTGGACATTTTGGAGTGAGCTGCCAGTGAGTCCCAGCCCTCACACTGTGCAGTGAACCTGGAAAGCAAGGACAAAAAGACAATTTAGAAGTGAGGGACAGAAGGCTTTGAGACAACTGCTGCTTGGACAAGTGCTTCTGGCAGCAGTGGGAGGGCACTGAGAAACACAGCTCCAGCAGCTGCCATTGAGGTTCACCACACAGCAAACACACAAGAACCTGAGGTCCAACAGTGATGGAGGGGACACTTAGTCCCTCATCTTCTTCTGACTAGCCTTCAAGCCCTAAACTCCTTGTGCAGGTGTGACAGAGCTAACCTGCAGCAGCTAAAAACAGGACCTCCTACTTCCTCAGGTCTCTCACACATCTTCTAAAGGAGAGGCACCACATAACCAAACAGAGACCACTGCCCAGACATCTGCCTGCCTCCTGGCTGCCCCTCGTGCCCCAGCTCTGCCCAGCTCCATCCTTCCCCCAGGATGTGTCCCCACACACTGACTGTTGCAGATTAAAACCATCTTCTTGTCACATACAGGCTCCTAGGGGTGAGGGCTCTGTTTGTCTCTGCTGGGATGTGTGATGTCTTTTAATTAATCAAGGAACTAATTTCATTTATCAATATGTATTTATTGGCAGCAGAAAACTGAGGAGAAGTATTTCATCTACTGATGCCAGGAAAAATCTGAGCAAAGCATGTTTTGTTTTTGTTTTAACCAGTAAAAGCCTTAGCCAAGCACTTTTCTCAGCACAAACTTCCTCCAAACTCCTGTGTTACAAAAACAAACCAGCCCTGGGCAGGAAACAAGACTTCTCCACACTTCAGCCCCATCATGCCTGACACACACACACCAAAACCAAGCAGCCCACATCGGTTTGGTCACAATTTTATTAATGCCTTCTTGAGTAATATGCCACAAGTAAGTTCAACACTATCACTGCCAAAGACTATCAGTCACCAGCCTGCTGTGGGAAGGGAAATGGGAGATCCCAGCTGCCAAACCCAACCCAGAGCAGCCTCTTACCTGTTAAAGAGTGGCCAGGAGACCTGCAGAAAGGGGGAAAGTGCAGTCCATGGAGCCCCCTCAGAGTGGAAAGGCATCCAGCTGACCTTCAGAGCCCCCACCCTGGCTCTCAACACTACAATGTGGCTTCAGAACTGAGGAGGATGCTGATGGTGCTTTGCTGGCTGGGAAAGGCTGCTGCCAGGTCTCAATCCAGCCTGCAGAGGAAGCAAATTGAACAAAGCAGAGTTTTCAGCGCTGCTGGGATGTGCAATGTTTGTTTTTAAACCCTGTTATTTACATGACAACTGGTGCCAGGCTCTTTTTATTGGTCTGAATGCCAGGCTATTTAGGGTTCATTTTCCTAAGCTTTTCTCTTCAGCTCTCAGGGCTGGAATTTCTTCTTTTTATTCCAGCTAAGATCACACAAAAGCTACAGGATTCAGGCAACAACATTTCAGCAGCTACAGCCTCCAGAAGAACATAAGATCAAAACCCTCACAAACCCACAGGAACTGGCACACCAATAACCTTGGTTTTGGCAGTGCAAAGTCCTTTTTTTCTTTTTGGAAGGATTATCCAGGGAGTCTGAACTGCCCTTTTCACTGGAGAACACACTGAGAGCTCACCCCATGCTCCCCTGGATGCCTGCTCCATGCCCAGTGAGAGCAGCTTGGTGTGGGTGACAAGAAGACACCAAGCAGGTGGCTCTGGGTGCAATGTAGGGCTCAAGATAAGGCAGAAATCAGCCACCACCTTTTCCTTCTTCCTTTCACACCTATCAAACCTCTTCATGTGGAATTTTTCAGCCACCTGACTCGTCACAGAGCAAAGCACTGCTGAGAGTTGTTGCAAACTCATTTTGGCTTCTGGAATAATCCATAGCAGAGGAAAGCAAGAAGGGGCATTTCATCACACTAAGGGGTGTGGGGTGGAAATAAAGTATGCAACATTCAGGCACAGACAAAGGCATGGTGTGAAAAAGAATATTACAGCTTGGAGTTGTAAACTGCATGCATCACAAGCATGGCTTGCAGCAGTAATTGTGGGCAGGGCAACTCTGGAGCTGAGCTGCACTGTGGCTCTAACAGGGCTTTTACAACTGAATCTTGTGCTCAATCTTTGAGCCTTTAACCCTTAACATTCCTCCTTGTCCGATTGTTTTTTTTTTAAAGCCCTCTCTCAAACCTCACTCATCTTCTGTAGCTCTTCTGGTGCCAGCATTGCCAGGAGCCAAGGTGAACCTGGAGCACCTCACAGAGCCCACATCTCATCACTGGAATGCATCTTTGTGCAAGGGCTGCTAAGCTGGGCAGGAAAGGAAGAGAATAAAATAAAGGCTTCCTAAAACATGTACCTGTTGCTGAGTGCTCAGAGAGCAGATACATGGAGCAATAGGAAATGGTGCAGGTGTAGTGTCTGAATGGTGGCTGGGACTGGCAGAGAGCAAAGCCATCTCTTCTTCCCAGAGCAAAGCCATCTCTTCTTCCCAGAGCAAAAATATCCCTTTCATAGAGCAAAGCCATCCCTGCTCCACAGGGCAAACCTATCCCTGCTCCAGAGCAAAGCCATCCCTGCTCCACAGAGCAAAGCCATCCCTGCTCCACAGAGCAAACCCATCCCTGCTCCACAGGGCAAAACCATCCCTGCTCCACAGAGCAAAGCCATCCCTGCTCCACAGGGCAAAGCCATCCCTGCTCCACAGGGCAAAGCCATCCCTCTCCACAGAGCAAAGCCATCCCTCTCCACAGAGCAAAGCCATCCCTGCTCCACAGGGCAAAGCCATCCCTGCTCCACAGGGCAAAGCCATCCCTCTCCACAGAGCAAAGCCATCCCTGCTCCACAGAGCAAACCCATCCCTGCTCCACAGGGCAAAGCCATCCCTGCTCCACAGAGCAAACCCATCCCTGCTCCACAGGGCAAAGCCATCCCTGCTCCACAGGGCAAAGCCATCCCTGCTCCACAGGGCAAAGCCATCCCTCTCCACAGAGCAAAGCCATCCCTCTCCACAGGGCAAAGCCATCCCTCTCCACAGGGCAAAGCCATCCCTGCTCCACAGGTCAAAGCCATCCCCCTGCACAGAGCATCTGCAGTCTGAGCATGAGAAGCCAACAGAGGTCCCTATGGTCTCCATCATCTCTCTGCATGTCTCTGCTCTCCTGGATCAGTCCCAGCTGAGATCTCACAGCTGCTTCCACATTGACCAAGAGCCCCAAGTGGGGCAGACACTGCTGACAGCCTCACAGCCCTGGGAGGCAGCTCCCAGAGCGTTTGGGCTTCCCTCAGGTGTCAGCTCTGTGATCTCAGTAGCTCTGCTCTGGCTCCCAATTCCTGCTCCCAGCTGTTTGCAATCAATAAATCTATTGAAAACTTGGTGAGGAGCAGATTTGAGTCTCCCTTGCTCAGGTGCTTAAGCCCCGTGGTGGGGAGCAGAGAGGCCACAAGCACTGTGAGCCCTGTTTGGAATGAAGTTGCCTTTTATTTGCTGTTAATTAAACTATTTACTTCAGGATGCTGAGCATCCTGCCTCCTGTGCTGCCTGCTTGGGGACACTGAGGATTAATTAGTGTTTATGCAGCATTTTGTGTGCTGATTGCTATTATTATTATTATTATACCACTACTACTATTAAGTTGTTTGGGGTTTTTTTGGTTTTTTTTTTTTTGCAATCTAAAGCCAGTGCTGTGCTTTTCAAACTGCATTTAAAACGTGCACACAGCACAGCTCCATCATTCATTAGAGAAATGAACTAATGAAAGGCTGCTTAGTCAAATCATCATTAGGTTTGGCTCTCAGCTTTGTCATGCCAACGGCTCCCACTTCTGAGGGTTTGCTTCTCAGCGTGAACTCGTTTAAGAGTTATTTGGTACACTAAAAATTAAACTCCTCGTGAGCTTTAGTGCCCTCCTGTATTTTGCACAGGCAACATGAGAAATAAATAAGGCAAGGAGGAAGTTTTTTACAGGGAGGGTGGTGAGGCACTGGCACAAGTTGCCCAGGGAGGTTGTGGAGCACAGAAGCACCCAACGTGATCAAAGATCACGTTCGGTGCTTCTGTGCTCCACAACCTCCCTGGAGGTCTTCTCTGCTCCACAACCTCCCTGGAGGTGTCCAAGGCCAGGTTGGATGAGTCCTTGAGTGACCTGTACTAGTGGGAGGTGTCCCTGCCTATGGCAGGGGGTTGGAACTGGATGATCTTTGAGCTCCCTTCCAACCTTCCCCTTCTATGATTCTATGAAATATTCTGCCTGAATGCAAGTGGTGGCTTGGTTGTTTTGTTTTTTGTTTTTTTTTTTTTTCTCCCCCTCTGGGTTTATTTGAAGGCAAGGGCTTAGGTTACAAACCTCCAGCTGGGATTCAGCAGGCACCAGCAGCACAGGGCAGTCCTAGCTGCTCACCCCCAAGATCAGCAGGCAGTATGTAAAAGCAAGCAAAAGGGCATTTTGATCCTTTATGTGAACAAAACAATGCAAACTGGTGAGGCTAATAAGCCCAGAAGCATTACAAGGTGAATGCCTTTTATGTGGCTGAAAATCTTCTGTGTTTATTCGTTTAATACAATGGAAATAAAGCTTCAAAGGCCCTTTGATTTTAAAAAGTGCATTATTGAAGTCAGCCAGCACAATAATAACCATTAGACCCAATTGTTGCATTATGACCCCCAAACTGCAGCCTTGTCAGAGCAGGCAACATCTGTACAGCCTCTTGCCTGAGCTGGTGGAGGGGGGAGGCAAAAGAAGAAATTAAGCCAAAGGATGAGAGAATGCAGGCAGAAGAGGGTAAAAAGTAACATGAAAAAAAGGTCACCAGTGGGTCCATGCACTCAGAGCACAGCCAGAGCTGCAGGGGGGTTATAAATTTTTATGATGAACCTAAAACTCAGGCTTTATTCTCTGAAAGAATTAAGAAACATTGGGGGAGAGCCAGCATCAGTTTATGGCCTTGGTCCCAAACTGTTTTAAGCCAAGAGGAGGTTTTCAGGCTGATTCCAACTGAAGCCATGACGCAGGGAGAGCCCAGAGCCTAACCACTCACAAACCCTTCTCCAGGGACTCCCAATCCAGCAGGCTGAGAGCAGCCCCAGCTAAAAGCTGGAAGAGCACAGCAACGTCTCTGCCCTTTTCCCTCTTCATCCTCAGCTTCCCACTTCAGCAGCAATACAGCTGGTGGAGGCTCAGCAAGGACCATGCACAGGAGAGCATTGGGCAGGCAACTGGTGGGCAGCTGCCCGAAGCAGCGGTGAGAACCTCTTCATTTTCAGACCTCTGCCACAGCAATCTCCCCTCTTTTTTGAGTGCTGCCTAGCAGAAGACAGAGCAACTGAAGCACATCCACGGCAATCACAGGCACCAACCTTTTCAGCTCTGCCTTTTGGCAAGTCCTTTAGCCACACTCTCCCCACGGGGAGGTTGCTTTCCATGCAAATGCTTCGAGATGCTCTTACGCTTAATGATTGAGTTTGAGACGCCTTTGTCATGCTGCAGGGACGGTTTTGTTCTTGCTTGGCTGCTCCCTCTCTACAGATTAGACAGAACCTGCCTTCCTGAGGATGTTTTCTTCATTAACTGTTTGGACTTTAGAAAATAAATGGCACTGACTTCCCTACTCACATTTATCAGAAGCAGCACAGAGGCAGAGAAGTGGGACCCTGCTGCTGGATTTCCAACAACAGCCTTTAAGCAAATTCCACCATCAGGGGAAAGTCTCTCTCATTTGATCTGATTTTGATTTTTTTCCCCCCTTTTTAAGCAAACCAATGCACCTAAAAAGCTTGCAAGCGAAAGCTGATTAAAAATAAGTGTAATTCCCAGCCTGAGGGTGAGATGAAATCAGAAAAGCAAGCACAGCAAAGCTTCTATTACTTAGTGAAGAGCAAACTAGTCTGAAGAATAAGGCTGAGTTTCATGGGAGCTTTGAGTTGCTCTCCCAGGTAGAGGAGTCCCTTTGTTTGCATTTCAACTTCTCAGCATCCCTTTACATTTGCTTTCTCCATCACCTTCCTGCTCTCTGTGCAGCCTCTTCAGTGGCTCCCAGGAGATCCCAATCAGCTGCTCCCAAGATAACAGGAACTACAATAATTACAGAACCAGAGAACTGTTTCAGTTGGAAAAGGTCTCTAAGATCGTGGAGTCCAACCAGCAACCTCAGACTGGCACAGCCATGTCTGCCAAAGTGCCATGGCTACAGGTCTCTTGAACACCTCCAGGGCTGGGGACTCCATCACCTCCCTGGGCAGCCTGTGCCAACCCCTGACCACTCTTGCAGCAGAGACATTTTTGCCCATCTCCAACCTAACCCTCCCCTGGCACAATTTCAGGCCATTTCCTCTCCTATCACTTGATACCAGGGACCAGAGCCCAACCCCACCTCACTGCAACCTCCTTTCTGGGAGCTGTAGAGAGCAATGAGGTCTCCTCT
>WBNM01043341.1:64753-75643 GCA_013399055.1 Ramphastos sulfuratus | reverse complement strand
CAACCCCTGACATCCTGTGAGCTGTGATCCAGTTCCAAACCCCACCTCATGGGCAGGGACACTTTCCACTAGACCAGGATGCTGAAGCTCTCGCTAAGGTCTCCCCTCAGCCTCCTCTTCTCTGGACTAAGCCACTCCAGCTCCCTCAGCCTTTCCTCATAAGGTTTGCTCTGTGATGATGGCTTAGGTGTGTCCAAGCCCTGCAACACACCACAGCAGCCCAAGTTTCCTTGCTCCAGTGCCTCTCTCCCCAGTGCCACAGCGAGGGGCTGCTGGGCAACCTCTTGCCTCCATAATCAGGGAAGGAGCTAAAATTGTTCTCAGATTAGCCCCAGCAATGAAAAGCACAGTCCCAGATCACACTCACAGTTAGTTAGCATTTAGATAGGCTGGGACAGGGAGGGGGTGTGGGGGGGGCTGTACAATAGGCATCAAAGCTGAACTCTTGGTGCAGCCAGAGGGATTAATTTCTTTAACCAACAAGCCTGATCTGGCCTATCTCATTACCCTGCCTTGTCAGTGTCGATGTTAGATTTGATTGAAGATTATACCATTTAGGCCTTTCCCCTGCTTTCCACAGAAAGCAGCCCTATTGAATTGCACATTCTTCCATGGGCCCCTGTCAATACTCAGTGGCCTGAGCCTCTAATTCTGCTTCATTTAAACTTCATCAACTTTTCCAATCAAGTGGAAGGATCTGAAATAGGCTCCGTAAGCAGAAAGGAGCCTTTTTTCCTTTTGTCAGATAATTTATTCTGTTTTCTCTTTCTCTCTTTCTCCCCCCCCCCCCTTTTGCTTCCCCCCCTCTTTCTCTTTTTCTTCTTCTTTTTTTTTTTTTCTCCCTTTCCCTGATGCTGAAAATGAGATTACAGTATTTAAATGACTATGATAATCAATCGGGGGACCTTGAGCCGAGATTGAGGTTAATTTTTCTTAGCAGAACAAAGAAGCATGATGCCAGCAGGGATTTGAAGGTGCAATCTGTGTTTCATGCTTGTATTCCTCTCCTCTCCCTCCAGCCCCCCCAAGTCCAACCCAAAACTGCAGTTTTAGGAGTCTTTTCTTGTTCCTAACTCTGCAGTTGTGATGTTTTTTAAGAGGCGATCCTTAAGAGAGTAGAAATGTGACTTGGGAGAGCAAAAATGCAACTGGGGAGAGCAAAAATGCAACTTGAGGGAGCAAAAAATGCAACTGGGGGGAGCAAAAAGGCAACTTGAGAGGGCAGAAATGCAACTGGGGAGGGCAGAAATGCAACTGGGGAGGGCAGAAATGCAACTGGGGAGGGCAGAAATGCAACTCAGGAGGGCAGAAATGCAACTGGAGGGAGCAGAAATGCAACTGGAGGGAGCAGAAATGCAACTCGGGAGGGCAGAAATGCAACTTGAGGGAGAAGAAATGCAACTGGGGAGGGCAGAAATGCAACTTGAGGGAGCAGAAATGTACCTTGAGGGAGCAGAAATGTAACTTGGGAGGGCAGAAATGCACTGGGGAGGGCAGAAATGCAACGAGAGGGGGCTGATAAACAGCTAAAAACCTTCAAGCAACAATTTTAATGGGTGGGGGGGGGGGGGGGGGAAACTGCCTTGCAGGGGGGGACTGCAGANGGGGGGGGGAGAGGAAACTGCCTTGCAGGGTGTGACTGCAGATCTCCTGGAGGTGCTATCATTACCTTATTTATTTTTAAGTATCCCCAGAATCATTTTGAGCAGTAGCTGTGTAGTCCTTCCAGCCTGAGCTGTGAACTTTTCAGCTGAACACCTCTTTCATCCAGCTGCTTCTTTTTTTTCCTCCCCCACTTCTCAGCATTTCTGGGTCGCCTGGAGAAGGAAGAAGAAAAAAAAAAAAAAGGCAAAAAGAAAGAAAAGTTGAGACTTTTGTCATGCTTTTTCTAATCAGAAATGGAATCACTTATGTTCCTCTTAAAACCTGCATTGCAATGGCTTGTTAAGTCTTTAGGTGATGTATTTTTGAGTTGTAACATGCCAGCCTTTGCTCACCTGCATCTTTCCCTCCTCATCCTTCCCAGCAAGAGAGAAACAGGAGAAGGGGGGGAAGAAAAAAAAAAAATCAATCTGCATTTCTTTGCTTCCATCCTGGCTGTCTTGTCAGTGCTGTTTTACATGCTGCCACCCAATGTTATCTTTTATTTGTGTCAGGAGAGAGGGTTTGACAAGTTGAGGATACAATGTTCATTTGGCAAGGCAAATTCTTCAGACCAATTTTGAGCAGGGAATGAAACCATCTTTCAACCCAACGAGCAACATCAGGCTTTGGACAGGCTTATTATGAGGAGAAGAATTGCAAAACTTTATTTCCCTGCATGATGCCCCCCCCAAATAAATAAATAAATAGAATAAGATATATATTTTTATATATATATATATATATACACACAACAACCTGGAAATGAGACATTTAAACAAACCCAATAAATACATGTATGAATGTTTGAGGCCATCAGTTTGTTTCAGGGATAAAAACAAAACCCAATCAGCAGCACCACCACCAGCAGCTGCTGTCAGGTAGCTGTGGCCTCCTTTTTGGTGGTTTTTTTTTTCTTTTTCTTTTTTTGTTAATCAGATGCTGCTGAAATTGGTTGCATCATAATGCAGCTTTGTTTTTTGGGGCTCTTTGAAGCTGTCAGGGAGGTGGGGAAAAGCAGGCTGGCTTCAGAAGTTTGGCAGCATTCTCCATGCAAAGGAATAAAAGCAAAACAGTCCTCAGTCAACAGCATTTAGGGCTGAGAGTTGCCAAAAGGCAGCCAGGAGCTGAGCAAGAGAGGGCTCAAAAGGGCTCTCTGGGTGCTCCACCTTCCTCCAGAATGCCAAATGTAATTTCTGCTGGTACTAAATGCTCTGAACCAACCAAGTTGTGGTAAAAAATAATAATAAAACAGTCTCATTACAAATTCTGCTGTGCCTGGGGAGCAGCTCTGCTATAGGGAGAGTTGGGGCTCTGCAGCCTAGAGAGGAGAAGGCTTCCAGGAGACCTTGGAGTAGCCTTCCAGGATCTGAAGGAGGCTCCAGGAAGGCTGGGAAGGGACTATTGAGAAGGTCTTGGAATGCCAAGACAAGGGGAATGGGTTTGAAGTGGCAGAGGGGAGATTGAAAGTGGATGTTAGGAGGAAGTTGTTTGCAGTGAGGGTGGTGAGACACTGGCACAGGTTGCTCAGGGAGGTTGTGGAGCACAGAAGCACCCAACGTGATCTTTGATCACGTTGGGTGCTTCTGTGCTCCACAACCTCCCTGGAGGTCTTCTGTGCTCCACAACCTCCCTGGAAATGTTCAGGACCAAGTTGGATGAGACCATCCAGTTCTAGTGGGAGGTTTCCCTGCAGGGGATTGGAACTAGATGATCTCTGAGGTCCCTTCCAACCTCAGCCACTCCATGATTCTATGTGTGCCATGAGTTGTGTGCAGCAGTTTCCTTTGGGGTGAGATTCTTGCTTTTGAAATCACCACCACCATGCTGCTGGTCCACAACAAGGACTTGCTGGTCCTTGCACAGAAGGCATCTAGGACAGCAATGTGAGATCACAGGATGCTAGGGGTTGGAAGGGACCTCCAGAGCTCATCAAGTCCAACCCCCCTCCCAGAGCAGGACCACAGAATCTAGTGCAGGTTGCACAGGAATGCATCTAGACAGGGCTGGAAAGGCTCCAGAGAGGGAGACTCCACCTGATAAACACTTCCTAAGGAAGACTATGAGTTGAAAAAGGGTTGGGGAACCTTCACTGGGAGACAAACTCATTTTAGCACCCTGCAAGGCTGGGGAGTGCAGCCTGAGAGCTGTGTGGGGTTGTATGTCCTGAAGCTTGAGAAGGGCAGAACTGGACTGGATATGAGAAAGAAATTCTTTAGTGAGGGTGAGGAGACACTGGCACAGGTTGCCCAGGGAAGCTCTGGATGCCTTCAGAGCCAGGCTGGATAGGGCCTTGAGCAACCTGGGCTGGTAGGAGATGTCCCAGCCCATGGCAGGGGGCTTGGCAATGGATGCTCTTTGGGATCCCTTCCAACCCAAACCATTCTGTGCATCTATCCTCAGCCCATGGTGGGAATCAGGAGGCTCTTTTGTTGCAGCACCCTCTGCAAATTGTACCCCTCAAACAACACAGCAGCAGCCCCAAGATGCCTGTTGAGCCCCAGAGGCATGGAAGAAGCTGTGTGCCTGAGGCAGTGCTTTGCTCTCACACTCTCCTCTCTTTAAGCAAATGTTGACTCACTATGGGGAAATTAAAACTCCATTAGACACTGCCACATTGCAGAGCAGACCCCATTAGGGCAGTCGGGTTGCAATTAATTGGTTTCCTCGGATATTGCTTCAGTTCTGGGGAAGGCACAAATAGAATGGGGAGGACAAGGCTGATCCACACAGTAATTTCCTAAAATAACATCATCTAAATAAACTAATGAAGTGATTGCACAGTTATTAATCCAAACATTAAGAAGAGGCAAAAGGAAATATTGGCTACGTAACAGTTTAGAAGCAGCAGCAGAGTTGATGCCATTCTGGTTAGGCTCATCAGGAGGCAATCAGCATTAGTGCAGACTAATGATATTTCATGCAAATACCTGCAATTTCAGCCTCCCATCTTCTCCTTCTGTTTGCCCTCTTCTTCATGCCACTGAACTTGTTAAATGCTCAGCTGGAAGGGGCCACTGCAGGTTTTGGGGTGAGGGAGGCTGGGGTTCAGCTCAGGTAAATTTTGGATGAGCAAATGCCAAGCAAAAGCATCATTAGAAACCAGACTCTCTGGTGTGCAGATGGAATCATTGGTGGGTTAGAAACATTCTGGCCCGAGGAGGGTCCTCCACAGGCAGTCCCTCTGCAGACAGGCAGTGGGGAACTGCATGCTTGGGGTTCCTTGGGTGCTTTGGGGCTCCCAGGAGCTGTGCAGTGATCCCCCTCAGCCTGCTGCCCATGCAGGAACCAGACCCAACCACCTCCCACATAGTTCTTCCTGCTTGCATTATCAGGGTGAGGAAGTATTTGGCTTCAGGAGAATAAATAACTAGGCCTTATAAGTCATTAAAAATGTATTACAAGAGAAATACAGCACAGCTATAAATAGAAAACAAAGCAACTCCTGTATCTGCTCTCCCAACGCCTGCTGCTCAGGCTGCTCCTCACTGCTTTAAGGGGAGTTTAGCAGCCCTGATCTCCAGAGACTGATTCCCCTTGAAGCTGCTCTTCTCCTGTCCCTGGCAGCCTCTCCCAGTCCTGAGGAGAGAACTGGAATGTCTCCCTGCAGCCATGCAAGAGCTGACTTCAGTGTGCCTCTGGGCAACCTGATCTGGTTAGAAGTGTCCCTGCTGACTGCAAGGGGCTTGCACAAGATGACCTTTGAGGGTCCCTTCCACATCCTGATGCAATCTGTGGATCTCTGGGGGGTGTTCAGTGCCAGCAGCTCGGGTCTGTGACTGCTCAGTCCCAGGATCTGAGGTGGGGGCAGTGGGGCAGGCCAGTCCCAGGCTGGAACTCCAAGTGGGAATCTTTCATTTGTTTCTGTTCCACCTGCATTTGGACCAGCCTGGCATGTAGCAGTTCCTGCCAGAAGAGATCTGACCTCTCCCTGCAAACCTCCCCACCTGCAGACCTGGGCTTCATGTGAAGTGATCTCTATAGCAATACATTAATCACCCAGGGATCCAGTGGCAGTAAAGGATCATAGAATCATTTTAGCTGGAAAAGCCCTCTAAGATCATCCACTCCAACCATCAACACAACACCACCATGGCCACTAAACCATGTCCCCATGTCCAGATGTTTCTTGAGCACCTCCAGGGACTCCACCCCCTCCCTGGGCAGCCTGTTCCAGTTACTGCCCTCTGAGCTCCTGTAGCAGCACCCACCCATGCACCTGAGCCTTTCTGGAGGAGCATGGAGAGGTTCTGAAGAAGCTGATCTTACCTTCACATTCTGCTTAGTGCTCTGAGATGAAGAATTTGGTCTGAGGTGCTGAAAGGTGTCCAGAGAAGGGCAACAAAGATGGAGCACAGGTCTGGTGAGGAGCAGCTGAGGGACCTGGGGTTGCTTAGCCTGGAGAAGAGGAGGCTGAAGGCAGACTTCATTGCTCTCTACAGCTCCCTGCAAGGAGATTGGAGCCAGGTGGGGGCCATTCTCTTTTTACATGCAACAAACAACAGGATGGTAGGAAGTGGCCTCAGGTTGCACAAGGAGAGGTTTAGGNTGAGGGTGGTGAGACACTGGCACAGGTTGAGGGTGGTGAGACACTGGCACAGGTTGCCCAGGGAGGTTGTGGAGCACAGAAGCACAGAATGTGATCAAAGATCACGTTGGGGGCTTCTGTGCTCCACAACCTCCCTGCAGGTGTCCAAGACCAGGTTGGATGAGTCCTTGAGTGACCTGTACTAGTGGGACATGTCCTTGCCTATGGCAGGGTGTTGGAACTGGATGATCTTTGAGGTCCCTTCCAACCTTCCCATTCTATGGTTTCAGGAGGAGATGAACTCCAACAAGTTTTCAAAGAGTCTCTGATATGGGAACTGCAAACTGAGACAGGACAGACCCTCTGGGCTCACTGCTGCAAAAAAAAACAACCCCAAACCAAACACAAAATTCATCCAGCACTGACTGCAAGAAGCAATTTCCTCTTTGGGATGGAAACAAAGTGGAAACTTTGTGGAATGCTTACATTCCACAAACTTGCAACAACCTCTTTCTCCAACCCTGAGTCCCCAGTTTGGGTCCCACTGCTCACCTCCCTCCTGCAGTGTGCAGCAGTGCCTTTAATTTGGGAGTTTAACACAAGTCATTCTGAATCAGGAGGCTGGAAAAGCTGTGATCCTTTCTGCTGTGTCCATCCCATCAGCTGTGGGCTTGAGCTTTCAGTGCCCTGCAGACAAAGGAGAAGAAAGTTGAACACATGGTACCCTCAGCTAGAAAGGGCTTTGCTCTAAGAGGATATTGAGTTGATCATAAAGCCCAATATTACGCTTGAATTATGCCTGAATAAGGAGAGAGGACATTGTTAAAGAGCCCTAAACATTGACCAGAGTGGAGCTGCTTTCTTCCAAACCCTTCAGTGGTGTTGTGGGGTTTGTTTTTTTTTTTGCCTGTTAATGATTTGGTATTGTATTTATAAGCCAGTGGGGTAATCCAGAGAGCAGCAGGAGGGACAGTTGCCTTAAATAAAGCTTTACAATGCTGCTAATTAAAATGATCCTTCCTCTCCCTCTGACGACTAATGAGACAGAAAGAAGAACCTGGGAGGGTTAATGAAAATGTTGCTATGAGATTCCCCATTTTTAATTGGTCTGTTTAATGTTTTAATCTCCTTTGCTTTGTGTGGGGGTGTGTGTGGGGGGGTGGAGATGGAGAAATTTTTCTTTCAGCCCCTTCTTGTACCCTGCCCAATGGGTTTGGGATGTTGTGATGCATGGCAACTGAGAGCTGCGTTTGGAGTCTGCAGCCAAGCCTGAGACACAGCACAGCCTCGAGATGGAAGCAGCAGTTTCGGACTTAACTGAGAAGGGAATTGTGAGACCTGGTTTAAATTAGCTCAGGCTTCCAGAACTCCAAGGGAGCAGCCCTGCCCCACGGATTGAGGCTGGGGTCTATTGTGAGGAGCTGGCACTGATGCTCCACAGCATTGAGAGCTTTGGGTCACGACTCTCTGCTAAAGGCAATATTTATCCCATGAGCGTGTCACAGTTCACCTCAGATGTCAAGAATTCAATTAATATTCTATTTAATAGAGCACACCATGACCTAACCTTTTAATGCTCTTAGTGCATCTCAGCCTTCCTTATTAGTGTCACTCTCTAACTTTTCTTCTCAGCTGATGCATCCAGCAACAACTGGGATGGGGAAATTGGGAGCGAGGGGAGAGGGGAAGAGATTTAAATTACTTTTGGACCTCACTGTGAGGCTTCAGCAGCTTTATCCCTCGTAAAACCTGGGTCACAGGGGGTTAGCACACCCAGATTTTCCCCTTTTTTTTTTTTTTTTTTTTTAATGGAGTTGATATCTTGCAAGGTTCAACCTTCTCTGAATTCAAACCCACAAAAAGCACCTCCAGAATTTCCTATGCTTGGAGCCAGTCCAGTTACTCCTCAAAAAAAAAAATGCCTCCCACCACATTATCAGACCTAGGGTCAGGGAAAACCATTCCTGTGAGCAACACCTGCAGGGTTAAATCTTTGGGTTGGGATTTTGTCTCTGGTCTGTGAGTTATAAATGCTGAGAAGCTCTGAAATCAGAGCCACAGCAATTTCCCTGCATTGCATCTGAACAGATCCCTGGAATGCAGCAGGATTTCTCAGACAGCACTAGAAAACAGCAGGACTCCTCCTGGCCTGAACTCTCTAGGAAACAGGGATGCTGCTTTCTTCTCCCTGGCACTGCCAGCAGTGCCACAGCAGCCCAGCCCCACCAGTTTGGTGTCACAATCAGAGAGGTGGCACCCACAGTGGAGCTGCTGAGAACACCACTTAAAGCCACACCAAACTCTGTGTTTCAGGTGATAGGAACTAGGTGACAGACTTGGCAGTCTGGGCAGGTTTGTATCCAGCTTTTTTTAACTCCTAATTGAGATGAGCTTCAGCCCCAAACCCTTCTCTGTGCAAGACCTGCATCATGCACTACAGCTGGGCAGAGATGGAAAGCAAAGAAGTGGTTTGAGTCCTTCTGCATCCTGCAGCCTTTCCCTTTTGGAGGGCTGAACAGCAGTGAAGGCTTTCTGAAGGCAGCATTTCCCCCACTGCAGGCAGGCAAACTGGGGTGAGCACAGCAGAGAACATCTGCCTGCAGCTGGAAGCCTCAGCCCCAAACCCTTCTCTGTGCAAGACCTGCATCATGCATTACAACTCGGCAGAGATGGAAAGCAAAGAAATGGTTTCAGTCCTTCTGCATCCTGCAGCCTTTCCCTTTTGGAGGGCTGAACAGCAGTGAAGGCTTTCTGAAGGCAGCATTTCCCCCACTGCAGGCAGGCAAGCTGAGGTTAGCACAGCAGAGAACATCTGCCTGCAGCTGGAAGGGGGCCACACTATTACCACCCCTCTGATTTCAGCTAAGATTTGTTGGGAAGATCAAGCAATAAATCCAGAGCCTGCAGCTCAGCTCCTTAGTGTGGGAGGAAGAGCAGACACCGTGCCAGGTATTTCCATGCAACTGGCTTCATTATTTATGCAGAAGAAGAAACATTCCAGGCAAAGCCAGAGCTGCACCACGAGTGACAAAGGTAGCTGTGCAGAGCACAGGGTGCAGGGAAATGGCACTGAGGCTGACAGCTGGTTTAATGTAGTCTCCATTGCACTGAATTACTGCATCTTGGCATTTCACAAGTGCAAGATGACCTATTTATTAGCTGTGAATCAAACAGAAATTACAGGCTGGAAAATAAAGGAGTTGTGTGTTTCCTTCCAGCTGGTGAGGTGCTTACCCTACAGAAATAATATATAACAGCAAAGAAAACCTGAAAACAAAGGAGCATCAATCACAAAGCCCTAAATTTCATGTCTTAGGACCTATATTCATCTTGCAATATTGCCATCATGTGTGCTTGCTCCCTTACAGGTGATGTAATATTAAATGTAGCTGTGTCATAATACTTTAGGGTTTCACTCTCCTTGCTCTGCTCAGGCTGCCTCTCATCCTCCTCCTTCTGGAGAGGAAATACAGGCTTGAAGGGTCTGAAGAACAGGGCTGGGGAGGAGCAGATGAGGGAACTGAGGTTATTTAGTCTGGAGGAAGCTGAGGGAGACCTCATTGTTCTCTACAGCTCCCTGAAAGGAGGTTGCAGTGAGGTGGGGGTTGGGCTCTGCTCCCTTGTGTCAGGGGATAGGAGAGGAAATGGCCTCAAATTGCACCAGGGGAGGGTTAGGTTGAAGGTGAGGAAAATTTTATTTGCTGCCCGAGTGGTCAGGGATTGGCAGAGAGAGGTGGTGGAGTCCCCAGCCCTGGAGGTGTGCAAGAAACCTGTGGCCATGGCTCTGAGCTATGTGGCCAAGGTGGTGTTGGGTTGATGGTTGGACTGGATGACCTTAGAGGTTCCTTCTCACCCAAACAATGCCATGATTGTAGGATGACAGTGAGCAGGCAGCCTCCTGCCATACCCCACCAGTCCCTCCATGCTCTGCAGCCAGAGCCCAGCCCCTCTCTGTCTTGTCCATGCCCTGGGCATTGTTTCCCTGCCTGGAGCAGGAGGCTTTGTGGGCAAGATGAAATGATGAAATGATTGCTGACTCTTTTCTTCTCATTAAGTTTGTTTACACTGTGGACCACTGAGGTTTCCCTGGCTTTGTGCCTCATGTACTCTGCTCAGAGAAGCCTCAGCATTCATAACAGTGAAGCCAGGCAGAGCAGCACAGCTCCTACATGACTTCACAAAGTCCACCCTGAACTTTTCTCACATCTGCACTGCTCTTCAGAAACAAACCAACCAAACTCAGACCCACAAACTGCCTTGGTAGGAATCATAGAATCACAGGATCAGGCAGGTTGGAAGAGAGCTCCAAGCTCACCCAGCCCAACCTATCCCCCAGCCCTGTCCAACCAACCAGACCATGGCACTAAGTGCCCCATCCAGGCTTGGCTTGAACACCTCCAGGGATGGGCACTGCACCACCTCCCTGGGCAGCCCATCCCAGTGCCAATCTCTCTCTCTGGCAACTTCCTCCTAACATCCAGCCTGAACCTGCCCTGGCACAGCTTGAGGCTGTGTCCCCTGTTCTGTCCCTGGGTGCCTAGCAGCAGAGCTCAACCCCAGCTGGCTACAACCTCCCCTCAGGTAGCTGCAGAGAGCAATGAGGTCTGCCCTGAGCCTCCTCTCCTGCAGGCTGCACACCCCCAGCTCCCTCAGCCTCTCCTCACAGGGCTGTGCTCCAGGCCCCTCCCCAGCCTTGCTGCCCTTCTCTGGACACCTTCCAG
>WBNM01043341.1:37077-56501 GCA_013399055.1 Ramphastos sulfuratus | reverse complement strand
TCCCCCCCCCCCCTCCACCCCCCTTCTCCTCCCTTTGATCTATTAGTTTCCCCCCAGAAATGGGGTTTATAAATCATTGTAATGCAGCCCGGGGAAAGAAGGTGCTTAGTGCAGGGAGAAATACATTGCAGCTAACAGCCACGGCAGGGAGGAAAACTCTCACCTCGTAGAGGGGCTTTGGCGACAGGTTACTGATGGTGCTGGGTTATTTTATGTCTGCATTCCTGCCATCAGGGGCAGGGCCTCAGGGAGTGCTGCCTGTACCCCCTCTGCAATATTTCAAGCTTCCTTTTCCAGGCAGGGAAAAAAAAAAAAAAATCAAACCCAAAACAAAACACCAAAGCAAACTGCTTGGGGGCTTGCAAGGGAAGGGGGGGGGAAGGAAAAATTGCTAGGAGAAGGGAAGGCAGGACAGGTGAGGATGGATCACTGCATTTCTGCTTGTGCACCATCACATCCTTTTAAGCAGAGGTGTTTGTCCCTCAGGGCACCCTGAAAAGATGCACATTTCCTGCGTGCCCACTCGTTGGCAGCAGTGGCAGCAGTCATAGATTGCATCCTTNAAAAAAAAAAGATTAAACCAGAGATTCCCTCTATTATTTTTCAATAAGAGAAGTGCAGCACAGAACAACTCACCAGAGCCACAAACTACTTTTTCATTTCTGGTTTTTGTTTCATGCTTCAATATCTTCTTCCAGCTGCTGATGTCTCCTTTTTTTCTTTCTTCCCCCCACCCCCTCCACCCCCCTTCTCCTCCCTTTGATCTATTAGTTTCCCCCCAGAAATGGGGTTTATAAATCATTGTAATGCAGCCCGGGGAAAGAAGGTGCTTAGTGCAGGGAGAAATACATTGCAGCTAACAGCCACGGCAGGGAGGAAAACTCTCACCTCGTAGAGGGGCTTTGGCGACAGGTTACTGATGGTGCTGGGTTATTTTATGTCTGCATTCCTGCCATCAGGGGCAGGGCCTCAGGGAGTGCTGCCTGTACCCCCTCTGCAATATTTCAAGCTTCCTTTTGCAGGCAGGGAAAAAAAAAAAAAAATCAAACCCAAAACAAAACACCAAAGCAAACTGCTTGGGGGCTTGCAAGGGAAGGGGGGGGGAAGGAAAAATTGCTAGGAGAAGGGAAGGCAGGACAGGTGAGGATGGATCACTGCATTTCTGCTTGTGCACCATCACATCCTTTTAAGCAGAGGTGTTTGTCCCTCAGGGCACCCTGAAAAGATGCACATTTCCTGCGTGCCCACTCGTTGGCAGCAGTGGCAGCAGTCATAGATTGCATCCTTGGCAGGGACCCTCAAAGGCCATCGTGTCCAACCCCCCCCCGCAGGCAGCAGGGACACCTCCAATTACAGCAGGCTGCCCAAGTCTGATCCTGAGTGTCTCCTGGGACTGAGCCTCAACCACATCCCTGGGCAACCTGCTTCAGTATTCCACCACCCTAAGAGTCAAGAGCTTCCTCCTGATGTCCAGCCTGAACCTCCCCTGCTCCAGTTTCAAACCACTGCCCCTTGCCCTATTGCTACAGGCCCCTCTAAACCACTCCTCCCCAGCCCTCCTGGGCATCCAGCTCACCCACCCCACTGTGCCAAGGCTTGTGTGCTGAGCTTGGGGTGTACCACAGCAGGACCCCCTCCAGTGCTGCCCTGGTTTGATCCCCAGGAAGGCAGGTGGAGCCACCTGCTTATGGTGTTCCAAAGCCTTGTTGAGTTCAAAACCTAAGGATCTGGCTTTGTTTTCTGGTCAGGTTTTTGAAAGGTGACCTCAGCTATTAAACAGGCTAAAATACGAAGCTGAAGGCAGTGCAAGGCTGGGCACCAGGTCACTGAGGAACCTCACAACAGCCTCTCCAGGTCAAGCTGTTGGAAGGGCTGCTGCAAGGTTTGTGGCATGACACTGTGGCCAGCCTAGGCTGGAGATCTAAGGGAAGCTGCTCTGAGTCCCCTCCCACAACCTAGAGTTAGCCCTAAATGCAGAAAACCCAACCCCAGCATCCAGCCAGAGAGACAAATCTCTAGCAGCAGAGGTTCAGGTACTTACCTCCTGCCCTGGAGTGCAGCACGGATTAAGGGAACCTATTGCCAGCCCTCTTTAATTAGGAGGTTATGAAGATTTCCTCCCTGAGAGCAGCACAATCACTCAGGAGCTAGAGGCTCTCTGAAGCACTTGCAGTGGTTTTAAGATCACCAAGCTCCTAATAAGACCACCCCAGGCAGACAGACCAGCCTTTAGTTTCCAAAGCACACAAAAGAGACACCATGCTGGAATCTTACCTCTATCTTTAACAAAGCATTACACACACAGCCCCCCCTCCACTCGCCCCCTCCTCAGCCTCTTCCCCATAATTGCCTTGTTATTGTCATTGGTGCCATTGTTCATTGGCTCGGCCCTAGAGAGACCCGAGGGAGCAGTTCTGCCTTAGCTAAACCAATATCTCCTGCAATAACCCCCTGCAGTTTCCCTTTTGCTACCCCGTGTTGAATAAATCCTCCGCCTCTGTTTGCTGAATGATCATAAAGATGTGATTGAAGTTTCAGATTTATGCTTTCCTCCCCATCGAGGAGCAGCTCCAACAACGCCCAGAGCCTGTTTGCTGGCTGCTTTGGGCAGGATATACCTAAAGGGAGATTTGTAAAGAGCAGAAAGAGGAACGCCAGGATGAGAGGGAGGTGTTTGCCAGGCGCAGATGCAGCCCTGGGTAGGGGCTGCATTCACACACACTCGCAGAGCATCCTCTGTGCAGGGACCTCAGGCATTTCCCAAGCACCCTGCCAGGCAGGGTGAGCACAATATTTTACTCTAACAGCGAATCTGTCTTGAGTAACCACACAAGGGACCCACAAGAGTTGGTTGCCTAGTAAAGGAGGCTCCTAACTAAAGATCTCAGCACAACTGCACTGAAAGCCTCTTGAAAGTGGCTGCAGAGGGCTGCATGTTAAGGTGGTCCTTAGCTTTGCTCTCTGTATCCCACAGGGTCCCTCTGGATTGTGCTAATGCAATCCTTTGGGTGCCTGGGATGGTCCTTGGGGAGCACAGAGCTCCCCTCTTGCTCCTAGGGGAGAATATCCCAGCTCTTCCCTCTGATCAAAGCCCCAGCAGCCCAAGGAGCAGCCCAAGGAGGGTTATGGTAACAGGGAACAGCAGCTGCCTCCGGAGGGCACCCGGAGCTGCACCTTCCCCGTAGAGGCAGCAGCCTCCAAGAGCAAACCTAGGGAATGTGGTGCATGGCTGGGAGTTGCCAGCTGGGGATGGTTGTCAGCTTCCCCAGAGGGCTGCAGAGATGCTGAGGGGCCTGGAGCACCTCTGTGAGGAGCAAAGGCTGAGAGAATTGGGCTGGGAGAAGAGCAGCCCCAGAGGGCATCTGAGCAATGCTCAGCAAAAGCTAAAGTGTGGGGGGCAAGAGGATGAGGCTCAGGCTCAGCTCGGTGGTGCCCAGGGACAGCACAAGGGGCACAAACTGGAACCCAGGAGGTTCCATCTGACCAGGAGAAACTTGTTTGGTTTGAGGGTGCTGGAAGCCTGGAGCAGGCTGCCCCATCAGGTTGTGGAGTCTCCTCCTCTGGAGAGCTTCCAACCCCAGCTGGGCACTGTGCTGCTGGGCAAGCTGCTGCAGGTGCCCTGCTTGAGCAAAGGGTTGGACTGGATGAGCTCCTTCCAGCTCCTACCCTTCTGTAGCTGTGTGTGGCAAACCTTCCACATTCCCCAGCAGCATTTCAGAGCCATCTCTGTCATGCAGCTGTATCCCAGGAATTGCACTCCATGGAGCACATCCCTGTGCAGATTCAGGTTGTTATTATGAATCATGGAATTGTTTTGGCTGGAAAAGGCCTCTAAGATCAGCAAGCCTGACTGCCAACCCAACACCACAGCTAAACCAGCTGCCCAAGTGCTGTGGCCACAGGTTTCTTGAACACCTGCAGGGATGGGGACTCCACCACCTCCCTGGACAGCCTGACCATGGTTATGAATAAGCCACCACAAAGCTGCAGTAAAATCCAATTCTGTGCCTTGGGTGCCAAGCCCTGAGCAGAGCACTCCCAACACATTCCCACAGCCACAACCTCATTTCCCTTTCCCCAATCCCCTGCCATTTGTCCTCCTCCTCCTCGTTTCAACCCAAACCTCTAAAAACCTCTTCCAGCAGGATGAGAGCCTTAAATTAACTGCACTTTAACATAACAGGGGAGTCTTTGCTCTTTGAAATTAATGCAGGTAGCCAAGAAGGGAACCTTTCCTGGGAAATTTATTCTGCTTTATTTGGAGGCAGGCAAAAAAAAAACCAAAACAACAAACCACAAACCACCCCCACAGCCACCCCCACCTCATTCCACCTCCTCCCCGAGCCAAGATTATTGTGTGTGTGCGTCCTAATGAGGAATTTGTAATCATGAGAGCATTGTGTGTTAGCCTAACTACAGAGCAACCACCAGCAGACTTCCCTGAGCAGCAGCATTTGGGTGATGGATGCTGAAGAGGTTTTTTTTTGGCCCCCTCCTCTCCGAGTGCGTTACACAAAAGCAGAACAACAACAACAAGCAGCAGGATAAAAATAACTCCCTTTTTAAATTTTTTTTTTTTTTAATACTTCCACCCCCTCCTCTTAATTTGTAGTTTTCTGGTGTTAGCAAGGCTTATAAGACACATGCTCCCAATTAGCTGCTGCTCTTAATTTAAATGCTTCATAAATTATCTCCTGCGCTTGCGGATTATCACTTCATAATGCGAGTTAGCAGTTAAATAAATAGCTGCGATGTAGGAAATTAGAGAGGTTTTACAGGCTGAGGCAGCAGCATAATGAAGGAAAATACCACAGCAGCTGAAGGAGGGTTGGGAGAGCTGGGAGGATGTGATGAGACAGGGGTTTATTATTTTTGTTCTATAAGTATATGTCATTTCCTACCCACCTCGTCCCTCTTTAAAGCAAGCGGATTGGGACTGCGGCAGGGGAAATATGGGTCAGGACTCCAGCAGAGCCTTTGGTAGTGGCTGAGCAGGAAGGGAATAGAGGATGGTTAAGCACCTCCAGCATCTGAGTTAGTAAATATGATGCAATTGCAGAGTGGCTCTTTGAGGCATGGAATCAACCAGGTTGGAAGAGAGCTCCAAGCTCACCCAGCCCACCCTAGCACCCAGCCCTGTCCAATCAACCAGACCATGGCACTAAGTGCCCCAACCAGGCCTGGCTTGAACACCTCCAGGGATGGGCACTGCACCACCTCCCTGGGCANAGCTGCAGAGAGCAATGAGGTCTGCCCTGAGCCTCCTCTTGTGCAGGCTGCACACCCCCAGCTCCCTCAGCCTCTCCTCACAGGGCTGTGCTCCAGGCCCCTCCCCAGCCTTGCTGCCCTTCTCTGGGCACCTTCCAGCACCTCAACATCTCTCTTGAATTGAGGGGCCCAGAACTGGAGCCAGCTCTTGGTTGCTTCATGAGGTAGCCCCTTTTGGACAGCCCAATTGCTTTCATTGTGCCATCAAACCATCTGGAGCCTGGCCAGGCTCTGGGCTCTGTCCCAGTATTGCCAAGCAGGTAGTTCAGAGACCTCTCAAGAGTGCAGGCTTTCTAGAAAGAGTCTCTGAGTTCTTTTGGTTGGAAAAGACCTCCAGGACTGAGTCCAACCTTCAGCCAAACACCGCCTTGGCTACACATCCCCAAGTGCCATGGCCACAGGGTTCTTGAACACCTCCAGAACTGGGGACTCCACCACTTCCCTGGGCAGACTCTGCCAATCCTTGACCACTCTTGCAGTCAATGTTTTTTTAATCTCATCTCCAACCTAACCCTATCCTGGCACAATTTCAGGCCATTTCCTCTCATTCCCTTACCTGATAGTAGAGAGAAGAGCAACATCTGACCCCTTACCTCCTACCCTTTCCAACAAATTTAGGACCAGGGAGAAAAAGCTCAGAACAAAGCAGAGCTGAAAGTGGAGTGAGAGCATTTGGTGGGGAAAGCAATGAGGGAGCCAGAGGTAGGACTGGGGGAATCTGAGAAGCAGCTCTATCTAACTTTCAAAGATAATGAGCATTAATTTGTAAGCCAGATAACTTCTGCCAGCATTTCAGCACCATTAACAAGAGCAACCCATAGGCAAGGAGAGGTTTTAACCACTGTCAGCAGCTCCCCAGTGCTGTTTCAGCCCAGTTGCACCATTATTGTCATAAATGTAGAGACATTAGGAAGTCAGGGCAGGGAGAAAGCTCAGGACAACTCCTTGGGGGCCAAAGGCTCTCTCCAGTGCTTGCTGATCTTGCCCTTGATGTCTCTGCTTCTTTTCCTGCCACGGGAGAAAACTCAGGGCAGGATCCTGCCAGCAGTCAGTCACACTCAACTGCCACCAGCTTCTTTGAGAGCTGAAGACACAGAGGCAGAAGTGGGCTCAGGACCCTTTGGTGTTGCTCTTGCAGAGAGCCCAAGGTTGAGCTCTGCAGCTCTCGGGGAAGTTCAGCTCCTCCAGCTCCCTGCTTGCTCCCACACACAGATGAGTCTCAGCATGTCAAAACCATGGATAATTCTTCCCCAACAGATGAAAATCATAGGAGCCTTGACAGCCTTGACCAAAGTCCAGCCTTAGGCAGGAGTAAAGTTATTAGTTCCCTCATTTCCCAGAGCAAGGCTGACACATTAGGATCTCACAGTAAGTGGCTGTAAGTGCAATGGGCAGGGTCTGATTTTTTTTTTTTCCCTGCCTGGGTTTTATTTTTTTTTTTTTGCAGTGGGAAATTTCAGCCTGGTGAATACATTTTGCTGTAGGACAGAGCAAATGATCTGGGCAGATCCCTGCATTAGCACCAAACCCCTCAGTGTTTAATGGGAGTTCTGTCTAACTGACAGCACAATTTGGGGCTTGGTTGTATTTCATCTACTTCAAGAGCAGGGGGTCAAATTGGCTCATCATTTACATCCATCCAACCCTGCTGATCCCAGGAGAGCTGCTGAGAGGAAGCTCAGGCCAACCTGTAACTGACTCAATTTTCTCTGCTTAGCATAGCACCTTCCAGCTATTTTTTTCTAACAATGAGTCCCCAAAATGCTTTTGGTTACAGTCCCAAACCTTCCTGAGTAGACAGGGCTGAACTGGGACAGGCTGGGAGGGTTGGGGTTGGTCAGCCTGGAGGAGAGAAGGCTCCAGGGAAACCTTGTAGCCCTCTTCAGGTACTGGCAGGCTGCTCTAGGAGAGCTGGGGAGGGACTTTGGACAAGGGCTTGGGGCAACAGGACAAGAGGCAATGGATTGAAGCTGGAGGAGGGGAGATTGAGGCTGGAGATGAGGAAGAAATTCTTTGCAGTGAGGGTGGGGAGATGCTGGAACAGGTTGGCCAGAGAGGCTGTGGATGTCCCCTCCCTGGAGGTGTTCAGGGCCAGGTTGAATGAGGCTTTGAGCAACCTGTGCTGGTGGGAGGTGTCCCTGCCTATGGCAGGGGGTTGAAACTGGATGGTCCTTAAGGTCTCTTCCAACCCAAACCATTCTATGGGCAGGTGGATGGACATGTGTGGGAAGGAGACTTCTGTCTGAACCTGTCAGGACATACTGATGGAGACTGAGGTGTTGCATGGATAAGATGCAGGTCACCCTGCAGAGGGTTCAAGTCCTCATGCTTAACTGAAACTTCCTCTGCCTCAGCTTCCACTCAGTGCCCCTTGTGCTGGCACTGGGCATCACCCAGCAGAGCCTGGCTCCAGCCTCCTGGCACTCACCTGCACATCTTCATAACCATTGCTGAGGTCAGCTCTCAGTCTTCTCCTCTCCCAGCAGCACAGCCTCAGCTCCCTCAGGCTCTCCTCCTAACAGAGCTGTTCCATTCCCTTCAGCATCTCTGTGGCTCTGTGCTGGACTCTCTCCAGCAGTTCTCTGTCTCTCTTGAACTGGGGGACCCAGAACTGGCCACAGGCCTCCAGATGTGGCCTCAGCAGGGCAGAGTAGAGGAACAGGAGAACTTCTCTGCAGCTACTAACCACAGCCCTGCTAATGCGCCCCAGGATGGCATTGCCCCTCCTGGCCAGGAGGGAGGTGATGCCACTTTTTACAGCCTCACCTTTTCTTCTGAAAGGACATTTTCAGAAGCAATAAAATTGGGAGCTGCAGCACACATCTTTCCAACTGATCTACTAATCATATTTCTTCAAGTTTTATATCCCTGACCCTTGTAAAGGGATTGCAAGGGAGGCGTTTTTTAAGCTGCATTTTAATAAGTCAATATGAAAGCTCAAAATTATTTAAAGCTTCTTAAATAGGATTATATTTGATTTCTTGTGGGAATAGTGGGGGATAGTCTAGTAAAGACATTCTGTCCTGCTGAGGGTTTATTACATTAAAGCAACAGCATCCTCTTTTAACAGCAAAAATAAAACTTCCTCTAATGCAAATGGAGATTATTCTGTACAGGAGGAGGTGACTGAAGTTGGGAGGTTCCTCTGTCTGTGATCACAGATTAGAGTTTCTCCTTCAGTGGAAGCTGAGAGATTCATAGAACCATAGAATGGGTTGGAAGGAACTTTAAAGCTCATCCAATTCCAGCTCCCCTGCCATGAGCAGGGACACCTCCCACCAGCACAGATGCTCAAAGCCTCATGCAGCCTGGCCCTGAACACCTCCAGGGATGGGGCAGCCACAACCTCTCTGGGCAACTTGTTCTAGGGTCTCCCCACCCTCAGTGGAGAGAATTTCTTCCTCATCTCCAGCCTCACTCTCCCCTCCTCCAGCTTCAATCCAGTGGAGAGAATTTCTTCCTCATCTCCAGCCTCACTCTCCCCTCCTCCAGCTTCAATCCATTGCTTCTTGTCCTATCACCAATCAACGATCCCTCCCCAAGCCTTCTCCTAGGCCCTTTCAGGTACTGGAAGGCTGCTCCAAGGTCTCCCTGGAGCCTTCTTTTCTGGTTCCTGAGCCAAGGGTTTGTCTCAGTTGGAGAAGTTTTGTGTTAGTCTCAAATATCTGAATATTTTCTTCTGGGCTGCCACAAGTGGACTGAGCTCAGGGAAGCTCTCCTGTGAAGTGGCAGCTCTCAGGGCACCCAGGGTCTCCTTTCAGCCAGGGATGGGATTTGGTCCTAAGAGTCAGAGCTCTGTGCCCCTGGGGACCACTTTCTCCATGGGCAGTGTGGCCAAAAAGGCTCAAAAAGCCTCACTTGCAGTCAACTCTTTTAATGTCATTGAGGCTTCTATGGAGCCTGTTCTGGCAGCATTCAGCTTGGTAAGTTCTACAGAGCCCAGAGAGAGTCAGGAGGAGGAGATTTAAACTCTGTCTGGAGCTGAAGGAAGTTGCAGGGTGCAAGAGCAGCTTCACTAAGTGGAGCTGTGCTGAACATAATCTGGGACAACATCTGGCCCTGAGAGCACAGCAGGGGATTGTGCTTGGAGCAGCAGATGGGAAGGTTTATGGAACAGATCTGACTAAGGCTGAACACAGAAAAGGTCATAATTGCTGGGAAGGGACAAGAAGTCTCTTGCTGAAAACACTGCCCCATTTCTTCAACAGTTAGAGCAAGTTCTCATCTCACCCAGCCATGGAGCCACAGACTTGTTTCTGTTGGAAGGGACCTTTAAGACCAAGCCCAGCTGCTGCCCCAGCACTGCCAGGGCACCACCAAACCACATCCCTCAGTACCACATCTCCACAGCTTTGAAACCCCTCCAGGCATGGGAGCTCCACCATTGCCCTGGGCAGCCTGGGCCAGGGCTTCACAACTGTTCAGGGCAAGAAATTGCTCCTAAACATCCAACCTGAGCTGCCTCTGGCACAACCTGAGGCTGTTTCCTCCTGCCCTGATCCTTGACAGAAGAGACCAACACCCACCTGGCCCTGGCATCCTTTCAGGTGGCTGTAGAGAGCCAGGTGGTCTCCCCCAGCCTCCTTTTCTCCAGGCTGAACCCCCCCCAGCTCCCTCAGCTGCTCCTCACAGACCTTGTGCCCTAGCCCTGTGCCACATCCTGCTCCCAGATGAAGCTCCACACTCCCTCCAAAGCCAACAGACACTGAGCCAAAGCATTTCCTGGCAGAATTAGGGTCCAGAGTGCCCCCAGGGCTGTGGTTCTCTGGGAAATGGCAACCCCACCAGACCCTTGCCAGCTCCTCTCTGGGAGGCTCACATCTCTCTGGGGAGCCAAATGCAAAACTGATGAAGTGATTCCTTTTGCCAAGGTTGTCCCTGCTGTTCTGCCCCCCAGAGCTGCCAGCACTGCCACTGCATCAGAGACAGAATTGTCCCACCCTGGTCCATCCCTGCTCGCTTCTACTTTCTCCCTGGTGTTGAAGTGAGGACTGGGAGATGTCTGTCTCCATTCAGCTGCTCCAGGGCCACCCCATCCTGTGCCAACCCCCTCCACCATCACTCCTGCTTGTCTTCAAATCTCTTCCATGCTCACTCTACCTCTTAGGGGCTGAAGAGAGACCAGGTGCAGGCGAGACCTCAGCCTGGCAGCAGCTACAAACTGCCCCCACCACCTCCATGCAACCCAAACGACCCATCCCTGCTGCCAGCAGCTCTGTCCCATGACCACAACCCAGGCTGCTGCTTCTGCAGGGCCTGCAAGAAGCTGCTGTGAACTCCAGGAGCAGTGGCACCCAGGACAGAAACACAGGCAGGCTGCCCACACCTGCAGTGCTGGCACAAAACCTGACACAGGCACAAATTTACCTTCGAGTGAGGAGCAGATTTCCTAGAGCAGGAGAAGATCACTTCCAATATTTCTGCCTCAATTAGAGTCAAACACCTCAGTGAGGCTCAGCCTTTGGGGCTGTGCCTGGGCTGCCTGCTCCCAGCACTGAGACCAGCAGCAGAGTCAGCAGAAACAGCACAAGTGGGCAAGGTGCTGGTGATTTATCGGTGCTGAAGTAATTCACCCTGACACCGAGGCACTGAGGAGGAGCTCAGGGTCCAGCAGGTGCCCCCAAAGACCCAAGAGTTATCTGGTGCCACACATCAGCAGCAGCAGGCTCAGGATCTGACTCCCTAGCAAAGAAAATCCTTTCTTTTTTTCTTTCTGACCAAAACTCCTTTTCAAACAGCAGAAAGAATCAGCCCTGATGTGGAGAAGAGAATCATAGAATTGTTTGGCTTGAAAAAGATCTTCAAGATCATCCACTCCAACCCTCAACCCAGCACCACCTTGGCCACTAAACCCTCTCCCCAAGTGTCAGTCCAACCCTCAACCCAGCACCACCTTGACCACTAAACCCTGTCCCCAAGTGCCATGGGCACAGCTTTCTGGAACACCTCCAGGGCTGGGGACTCCAGCACCTCCCTGCACAGCCTGTGCCAATCCCTGACCACTCCTGCAGCAAAGAAAATTTTCCTCATCTCCAACCTAACCCTCCCCTAGCACATTTTGAGGTCACTTTCTCTCCTTCTGTCACCTGATACAAAGGAGCAGAGCCCAACCCCCACCTCACTGCAGCCTCCTCTCAATGAGCTCTGCCCTCAGCCTCCTATTCTCCAGACTAACCCCCCCCAGCTTCCTCAGCTGTTCCTCCCCAGCCCTGTTCTCCAGACCTTAACCAACCTCTTTACCCTTCTCCAAACACACTCTAGCACCTCAATGTCCTCCTTAGAGTGAGGAGCCCAAAACTGAACCCAATATCCAAGGAGTGATTGGCATTGGAATGGGCTGCCCAGGGAGGTGGTGCAGTGCCCATCCCTGGAGGTGTTCAAGACAAGCCTGGGTGGGGCACTTAGTGCCATGGTCTGGTTGATTGAGTTGGGTGCTAGGTTGGACTGGGTGAGCTTGGAGCTCTCTTCCAACCTGCTTGATTCTATGATTCTATGATTCCATGAGTGGCCTCACCAGTGCTGAGCAAAGCAACTTCCAGAGCTGCTGAAACTCCCCTCCCAGCAGAGCATTTTCTTCTAACTCAAAAATCCTAGAACCATGGGAGAGACCTCCAAGATCACCAAGCCCAACCTTCACCCCGAGACCAACAAGTACTGATTGATTCACACTCAGAGTCCCAGAATTTTGGGGGGCAAGGAGGATGCAAAGCCAAAGAGCAGGAAAGTGAACACAGCCACGAAGAGGAACGGGAGCCTTGTGCAGGCAAAGCCTTTCCTATCTGCCTGCCCCTTTAAAGCCCAAACGAGGGAGTTCATTTGCATTTAGATCTCTTTGGCTCCCTCTTTTCATCTAAAGACAAATCCTCACAAAGGCTGCTTAATTAGACCAAATTAGATTTCCACCTAGTGGCTTGTCATTCATTAGCAAACGCTGTTCTTTTCTTCTGTTTTGGTAATTAGAGGCAGGGGCTGGCAGGGCTCACTTCAGCCTGCAGGTCTGACTTGCATCCCTGATTTTGTGCAGATGAGAGCAAAGAGAAGGAAGGAGAGAGGGAAAGGGAGGGGAAAAAAAAAAGAGTATTATTCAAGTTGCATCAAGTCTGCTCGTTCTTACAAGTTGGATAAAGATCGTTGCTGGAGTCTTTTATGTAATGGGGTAGAGAATCTTGCTTAAGTCTTTAATGATTAATTGTAATAGCAGATCTGGTGGCAATTTTCAAGACTAAAAGCTGAGTACAAACAGCTCCCACGTGAAGCTGCTGTGCCAGGCAGCAAGTGGCTTGCCTTAGAGAGGGGGGGGTCTATGTCAGGGACCTCCATGCCTGGCCTTTGGTTGTTGTCCTTATGGCCCAAGCTGTGAGCAGAAATGCTGGGGAAGGGGCAAGCTGCTGCCTGGGCTTGGGTAGGTAGAGCCTTGGGCTGGAATTGTGGCATCGGTGAGGCCAAATCTTGAATGTTTGGTTCGGTTTTGGGGCACTCACTGTGAGAAGGAACAGGTCCAGAGGAGGGCAGCAAAGCTGGGGAAGGGTCTGGAGAACAGGGCTGGGGAGGAGCAGCTGAGGGAGCTGGGGGGGTTAGTTTGGAGAGGAGGAGGCTGAGGGCAGAGCTCACTGCTGTCTGCAGCTCCCTGAGAGGAGGCTGCAGTGCGGTGGGGTTGGGCTCTTCTCCCTGATATCAAGTGATAGGAGAGGGAATGTCCTGAAATTGTGCCAGGGGAGGGTTAGGTTGGAGATGAGGAAAAATTTCATTGCTGCAGGAGTGGTCAGGGATTGGCAGAGGCTGCCCAGGGAGGTGCTGGGGTCCCCATCCCTGGAAATGATCAAGAAACCTGTGGCCATGGCACTCAGGGACAAGGTTTAGTGGCCATGGTGGTCTAAAGCTGACTCAGTGATCCTGAAGGTCCCTTCCAACCAAAACAATTCCATGATTCTATCTGCCTCATCTACCTGCAATATTTAAAGCAGGGAGGGCCAAGCCTGTGTCCCACCCATCCTTGCAGTCCTTTGCTGCTGCTGCTGCTAGGAAAAAGGTAGCTTCTAGAGGGGAAAAGTCATCAAGCTCTGGAATCACTGAGGCTGCAAAAGTCCTCCAAGAGTGACTCCAACCACTACACCTGCACTGCCACATCCACCACTAAATCACATCCCTAAGCACCACATCCACATGGCGTGGAAAGGACCACAAGGAGCATCCAGTTCCAACCCCCTGCCATGCCCAGGTACACCTCACACCAGCTCAGGCTGGCCACAGCCTCATCCAGCCTGGCCTTAAACACCTCCAGGGANCATCCAGCCTGGCCTTAAACGCCTCCAGGGATGAGGCTTCCACCACCTCCCTGGGCAACCCCTGCCAGGCTCTCACCACCCTCATGCTGAACAAGTTCTTCCTAACATCCAGCTTGAACCTACTCATTTCTAGCCTGGTGGGGTTTTTGGGGTTTGGTTTTGGATTTTTTATTTTATTTTGTTTTGGATTTTTTTTTTAATTTTGTTTTGGATTTTTTTTTTAATTTTGTTTTGGATTTTTTTTTTAATTTTGTTTTGGATTTTTTTTTTAATTTTGTTTTGGATTTTTTTTTTAATTTTGTTTTGGATTTTTTTTTTTTGGATTTTTATTGTTTGGGGGGTTTTTTTGTTTTTGTTTTTTGTTTGTTTTGGGGTTCTCTTTGTTCATTCTTTATTTGGGTTTTTCTCCTTTTTTTAAAGGTGGAAGGGAAAAAAAAAAAGTCAACAACCAAATCCTCATCAAATTTGCCTTGCTCAAAACACTGAACATTCTCTTTCTCATCTACCTAAACCTGATGTTGAGTTACTGTCCCCCAGAGGCTTTCAGCAGCTCAGTTCTGATGTATCCCTGCACTTTGTAGCTCACTGCCTTCTTAGAGTGTAATCAAACATCAAGCTAAGTAGCAAATAAATCTCCCGATCTCATAAGCTGCACAGCAAGATCATGTAAATGCAAATGAAGGGCTCGATTCAAGCTGTCGCGGGGGGAAGGAGGGAAAGATGCTGGGCCCTGTCCCTGCAATCACTTCGCTCTGCAAGGGCAGTAAATCTGCGATAATAATAGCAATGGCAGCGCGAGGGGAGGCTTTGCTGTGCCAGGGGGTGCCGGGAAAAGGGGAACAGAAGGCAGGGAAGGAAGCAGGGCACGGCGGGATGGGCACACTGCGCCTGGCAGCGGCGGGGCAGAGCTGCTGGGGAGGGGATGGGATGGGAGCAGCCCTGGTGGAGGTGGAGCGGAGAGGATTCGGGAGCTTGCCTGGCAGTTTGCAGAGCTCTTTGCTAACCAGAGCCTTCCTCTGCCAACCAGAGCCTCCCCCCGCCAGCCAGAGCCTTCCCCTGTCTAACCAGAGCCTCCCCCCGCCAGCCAGAGCCTTCCCCTGTCTAACCAGAGCCTCCCCCCGCCAGCCAGAGCCTTCCCCTGTCTAACCAGAGCCTTCCTCTGCCAACCAGAGCCTCCCCCTGTCTAACCAGAGCCTTCTCCCCCACCACCCAGAACATAACCTGATCTAGCTGAGGATGTCCCTGCTCACCGCAGGGCGGGGGAGGTTGGCCCAGACGGGCTTTAGTGGTCCCTTCCAAGCCAGGTGGTTCTATGACTTCTATGGTTGTTTAGAATCATTAAGGTTGGAAAAGAGCTCTGAGATCAGCAAGTTCAAGCACCAAGTCAGCACCACCATGCTCACTGAGCCACTTCCCCAAGTGCCATGGCCACAGGCTTCTTGAACACCTCCAGGGATGGGGACTCCACCACCTCCCTGGGCAAACTGTGCCAATCCCTGACCACTCCTGCAGCAAGGAATTTTTTCCTACTTAAACCTCACCTGGTGCAACTTGAGGCCATTTCCTTACCTGTTACTTGGAAGAAGAGACCAACCCCCACCTCACTCCAGCCTCCTCTGAGGTGAGTGAAGGGCTCCCAGCCTCAGGTGCAGGGATTGAAACTCCATGTGCCCACCTCTTGCTGTGCAGCTCAGTCCAGACACCTCCCAGCCCCCTACAGCCTCTGCCAGCTTTGGGAAACCCATGCAAGGTGTGTGAAAGGGCCACAAATACCAGGGGATGGAACACAAAGTCTAGCAACAAACCATGGACCCTTAAAGCTTTTGTACCTCCTCACACCTCTGCAACAAGCCTACCTCCTACAGATCCATTCCTGAGCCTTCCTCTTCCTCCACAGCAAACACCATTAGCACCCAAGCACAAATGCAATGCTCAAAGAAATCAAAGTTACCTGGCAAAGATCAGAGAGCTCAAAGCAGCCTCAGGTATCCTGGGCTAGTGGCAGGTGTCCCTGCCTGTGGCAGAGGGGGTGGAACTCAATGATCTTTGAGGTCCCTTCCAACCTAAACCATTCTATGATTCCAACTCAATGATCTCTGAGGTCCCTTCCAACCTAAACCATTCTATGATTCCAACTCAATGATCTCTGAGGTCCCTTCCAACCTAAACCATTCTATGATTCCAACTCAATGATCTCTGAGGTCCCTTCCAACCTCACCATTCTATGATTCTAACTCAATGATCTTTGAGGTCCCTTCCAACCTAAACCATTCTATGATCTCCAAGATCCTTTCCAGCCCAACCTGTTCTTTGTATCAATGAAACTCCTCTCACTCTGCAGCCAACCAGGGTATTCCCACTGACCAAAGAGCCCAACCTCTGACCTGCAGCCAGTCTGAGCATGGTCCCCTCCACACCTAGTCCAGAGGCATCCAAGTTCAACCCTGAAAATCATTCCCAAGAGGCCAGGATGCATCAGCTGAGCCCTTAAAGACACTTGGAGAGCGCAGGCAAAACCTCAGCAGGTGCCGCTGGTAGCCCTGGGAGGAGGTGAAGCTCTCTGCAGGATGCTCTGGGAATGCTTCAGGAAAGAGTTTGGGGTTGCCTTGTCCAAAGGGGCTGCCTAAGCAGCCTTTCAGATGCTGGATTTTCCTCACTCAGGTCGTAAAGGGAGGAAAAAACTTGCAGAAGGTACCCAGAGAAAATGAGGACCGCCTGGGATGCGGGGAGAGACGGTTTTAATTAGAGCCAAGAGGTGGGAAATAAGGCAGAGAAATGACATCTTAATGAGGTTTAATGAAGTTGTCTGCTGATGGGCACAGCTGTCAGAGAGATCTGTATTCCAGCCAAGCAGCTTTGTGACAGGCTGAACCTGAAGGTAGGGGATGGTGCTGGAGCTGGGAAAAAAAAGACCTTCTGCACCAAGCCCTTTCCAACACCACACACCTGCAGCACCCCAGGACAGGCAAACCAGCCCAGCCCAGCCCACCAGGCTGCAACTGCATTTTGCTAATTGAGCAGTGAAAAAGGCTGCAACTCGGATTGCAACGAGCAAGAGTCACTCCTACCTCCTCCTCTGCTTTTGTGAGTGAAAGATGCTGGCCCAGAGCCCTCAGAGTCTGCTGATGTGCTTCAGGCACAAGTTGTCTCTGTGTTTAACATATTGGACCAGATCTTCTCATTTAGTATTTTTTTTTTCCCCTTAATTAATTATCCAACACCTTCAGCTTTATTTATTCAGTGCAAAGTGACTGTAAAATGCCACCTGATCAGAAAAGCAAACAGCCTGCACTCCTTTGGTGATAAACATCCAACTGTGCTAACTTCAACTGCTCCTCAAAAGGGAATTTTTAGAGAACTAAAAATGCCAGGAGCTGTTCCCCCCCCCAATTTTAGAGAAGTTCTGCATTCAAAGGTCTGGAAGCAACTTTGCCACAGGTTACAAACCCCTCTCCTTTCTGTGCAGTCTTTCAGCAGTTTCCTCCCACTCTAATCACAGAATCAGGCAGAGTTGGAAGGGACCACAAGGAGCAGCCAGTTCCAACCCCCCTGCCATGCCCAGGGACACCTCACACCAGATCAGGCTGGCCACAGCCTCACCCAGCCTGGCCTTAAAACACCTCCAGGGATGAGGCTTCCACCACCTCCCTGGGCAACCCCTGCCAGGCTCTCACCACCCTCATGCTTGCCAACTTCTTCCTAACCTCCAGTCTGAATTTCCCCATTTCCAGCTTGGTTCCATCCCCACAGTCCTATCACTGTCACACCTTTGCTGTCACAGCAGATTGCTGACCTCAGGAGATCCAATATCAGGACATGATCCCTGGAGAAAAACCTTTTCTGATGCATCTGAGGAGCATTTCACCATCTCCTTTGTATATCAGTGACAACCAACCTGAAAAAAAAAGAGCTAATGTCCACAAGCCTGTAAATGCAGGAGCAGCAGATCAGCAGCCAAAGCCACTTCATCACCCCTGGCACCAGTTTCTAGGAGCTGCCTGACTGCCCCACAGCAAGCACACATGGTTTAGCACTGCCAGGTGACACTGCAGTTGTGGTGGCACTAAAAGGCACCCTCCAGATCAGTGCTGGACACATCTACAGGAAGCAGTCCCTTGCAGAGGTTCACAGGAAAGGAATGCAGCTACATTACACCCAGGTTGTGCCAGGGAAGTCAGATGGCTGCTCTCAAACAGGTCTGCTTGCAGCAAAGGATCTGGAGCTTAGCACCAGACAAGGAGCCTGGTGGGGCTTGAGTCTATCAAAGGATCTCAGGAAGCCCAAAAAGTTCATTTCCTGGTGAACTTGGGCTCCTGTGAGCCATGGGAATGTGCCCTCTGCTCTGCAGCACGAGTACTCAGGCAAGGGGACACAGCTTCAACCGCCAACCCAGCACCACCATGGCCACTAAACCATCTCACAGGTTTCTTGAGCAGCTCCAGGGATGGGGCCTCCACCAGCTCCCTGGGCAGCCTGTGCCAATGCCTGACCAAACTGCGTCCTGACCCTGCTCCAGCTTCCCCTAGCAGGACAGCACAGTCCCAGGCTGCCAGGCTCTCACTCCTTCCCTCCTCCACCACCTCCCTTTCAGGCAGCAATAAGGTTTCAGGACACACACATCCTGCAGTGACTTCACCATGGAGATGGAAGGGTAGAGACAAAAGGGTGAGGGGAGGTCAGTTAATCCCAGCAGGCTGGGACACTCACAGGCTGGGGACCACTTCATTTTAAAACTAAATAGAAGTGAGTTTATTGAGCTCAGGTTCTTTTCTGTGCTATAACCCCCTGGCTCTGCTCCCTCTTCTCCCCCCACCTTCACCATGCCTTGCTTCTGGATTATTCCCAGGCAGGAGTGGCTATGGGACTGTTTGAAGAAGTTCAGATCAGTTTTCTACGAGGATGCACAGTTTGGAAATGAAGTAACTCAGGGTTCACACTAGCTGCAGCCTCCCCAGCAGGCAGCAGAGCTGGGCATGCCAGCCAGTGGAGGAGCTAACCAAGCAAAAAGACTTTAAGTCCATTTGTATTGGTCAGGATCTCCCTTCCCAGCAAGACCAGACCACTTTATAACCCAGGTGTGAACCTGGCTGAAATTCAGCATCCCTCAGCCTTCAGCTCTGGTGAAGCTTCGTGGCTTGGAGTTCTGTTGCTTGTGTCCAGACAGTGGATTCAAAGCCCTGCCAAGTGCAGCCAGAGCAGCTCCTGGTACCCATGGCCATCTTCTGCTGCACATTGGTACTGTCAGGGGCTTTAGCTCAGCAGGAAAGGTCTTTATGCTTCTCCTTTCAATTCTTTTTTGCAGCCAGAGCTGGGGAAGCCCCAGAGAAACTGCTACACCCTGCCAGGCTTGGATTTTTCATATGGGCTGTACGTCCAGAGGACAGATGGAGGAGTCCCTGAAGGTAGGACACCAAAACCCAGCGCTGCAAGTCCTGGCACTGACAAGATCTCTCCTTCCCAGAGCTCTTCAATCCCTCTCATCCAACTGGAGCTGAAGAACTCCACTTGTCCCCACTTCCAGCTTGCTTGGTGATAGTAAAGGTTCTCTGTCATGCTAGAAACCTCTCTGGGATCACAGAGAGCCCAAGCAGAGAGGGCAAAGGCACCTGCAAAGGGTAATCCACATGGTCACGTTCAGAGCTCCATTAGAGCTCCTACCTTTTGCTCCCAGGGCCAGTTCCCCTGGGAATCAGCCCTGCCGAGCTGCCCAGGGCAGAGGGTGAGGAGAGCTCTGAGCCAGAGGGCAGATGTCCCCGGGTCAGGGGCAAGGGGGGGATCAGGCACCAAGGGAGGGGATCAGTGGCAATGGGACAAGGCACCGGGGGGGAAATCGGGCGCCAAGGGAGGGGATCAGCGGCAATGGGATCAGGT
>WBNM01043341.1:10212-36847 GCA_013399055.1 Ramphastos sulfuratus | reverse complement strand
GCCCGCGGGGGGCGCCGGGCGGGCGGGGCGGGGTGACGGGGGGGGGGCCGCGGCCGGGGGGGGGGGATCAGCGGCAATGGGATCAGGTGCCAAGCTCACCCCACAGCGAGGCCACGCCAAAACCTGCACCAGCTCCTCGTGCAGGGTGGCACAGAGCTCAGGCTGCCTTCCCGCAGAGCAGCTGCCACCTGCCTGAGCTGGGCCTCTGCTGTTCCCTCCCAGCAATAGGCAGCTGGGGCACAGCCAAGCCCAGGAGCGCTTTGGCTCGGAGCATGCCGCGAGACTTCATGGCCATGACCCGCGGAGCCCTGAGGGCAGGCTGCACCACGGCCGCACAGCTCAGCCACTACTACAGGGCCAAGGACATCCGGCGCAAGGACCGGGAGCACAGCCACCTCCAGAGGAGCCCACCCAGCCTGCCCCCAGACTTCACTTATGGCATCGCATCACGGTAAGGGGGAGAGGCTTGGGGCCCTCCTCAGTGTGCTGGTCTGAGGCTAATCAGAATATCTGAATGAAAAAAATGAGATGCTAGGCTGTGAAAAGCAAGCAGTGGTGATGGCTGCTGCATGGTGTAAGAACAAGGACACAAACATGGATAACAGAGAGAGAGTCTCTGTCTCTCTGGCTGCTGGTTTGGTCTTGGCCTCTCTGAGTAACCCAACCCACCACTCTGCTAACTCCCCTTGTCCATCCTTCCAACTCTCCTTGCACGTAAGGCAGACCCTGGGGTAAGGCGAAGGGGTGGGAAGAAGGTGGGAGGGTGGTTGGGAGCCCCTCCTGGGGACCCTGATTGCTGGGAGGGGGATTGTGCCTCTGCATTACTAGTGGAAGGTGTCCCTGCCTATGGTAGGGGGTCAGAACTGGATGATCTTTGAGGTCCCTTCCAACCTTCCCATTCTATGATTACCTTTAACTTGTATATTTCTGTAAATATTTCTGTCTATTGCGCATAGATCTGCTTGTAAACAGTGCTAAGCTGTAAATAGAGCTTCAGTCCTTAACTTCCAGCCAGCTGAGCCTAGTCTGGCTGATTTTATAAAGTTTGGGTAACTCCCAAACCATCACACTCAGAATGGCCTCATCCTGTCCTACCTTCACACCTCCATCTCCCTCACCTCTCAGCCCCACTGCTGCTGCAGCACAGAGGATTCTCTTACTGTGTGCAGGTCTGGCCCAGACATTAGATTTCATTTTAAGAGCTGGATAATAATCACTACCAGGAAAAAAAAAAAAACCAAACACCACACAACCACCCACAACCAACAGCCACAAATTCCAGAGCAAAGACATGATGAACAGCAGCCTGTATTTCACATGATAGTAAATGGCCTTTGCATATGCAAATTGAATGGATTTTAAAATGGTATTTAATGACAATTTTCGTAGCAGACATTAACATTAATTGCATCCAAATGAAAATGTAGCATTAGCTTGCTGTTAGCTGCAAAAGCCCCAGCTATAAAGCTTTATCTTTATCAGGATCAGCCCTCACCAATGTGACAGGGCTGCTCTGCAAATTGCAGGCAAAAGGGCTTTTAGGGGGCAAAAGTAGCCCCCTGGTGCAGGCCAAAAAAACAACACAACAAACAACATCCATTTGGCTTTATCTCTTCATAAATGGGGGTTAAGTGGCTGCCTCGGAGAAATGCAGGCAAGCTGCCTGAGCTTCAAGGGGAAGCTGCAGACCCCACCCCAGCAGAAGTTTAGGGCTTTTGATTTAAAGTTGTCGTGGTGCAGCTTGCCTGCTCCTTAACAGCCACCTCTTACCCGGGCTGATTGGATTTATCCCTTCACTTTAAAAGCACGTTACAGACAAAATCAAATTACTGGGATCACCAAGGAGTTGTTACAGCCATTGCAGTAAAAGTGGGAATTTAACACACTTGGCCACGACTGCCAAGTTAACAGGCACCAGCTGTGCTGAGCTCTCCCCAGCCCAAGCCTGCCCCTGCTCACAGCTGACCAGGGTCAAGATTTGTTTTGCTTAAAAACAGTTTGGTTCTGGATGGGTCTAAGCTGCTGACCAGGTTCAAGATCTGCTCTGTTTAAAAATTAATTGGTTCTGGATGGGTCTAAGCTGCTGACCAGGTTCAAGATCTGCTCTGTTTAGAAGTGGTTTGGTTCTGAACAGGTTCAAGCTGCTGACCAGGTCCAAGGTCTGCTCTGTTTAAAAATGGATTGGTTCTGGATGGGTTTAAGCTGCTTCTGCTGTCACAGGCCAAGCTGTGCAGAGCTGTGTTCAGTGCTGCTGGTTGGGAGGGCAGCACAGCTAAGGCACACACTTCTCTGGGGACAGGGAATGGTGACATCAGGTCTTTTTTCCATGCTTCCAAGCACTTCACAGAATCCCAGCAGGTTGGGACCTCTGGAGATCATCCAAGCACCCACAGCAGCTTGCCCAGGATCACACTGCCCAGCTGGGCTTGGAATTTCTGCAGAGGAGGAGACCTCACAGCCTCTCTGGGCAACCTTCTCCAGGCCTCTGGAACCCTCACACCAAAGAATTTTCTCTTCCCATTCAGATACAACCTCCTGGGTTCCAGTCTGTGCCCAGTGCCTTTGGGCTGTTGCTTACCTTTAGACACAGAACCATTGGATTGTTTCAGTTGGAAAAGATCTGCAAGGCCAAATCCAACCACCTTTGAGAAGCACCTCAGGTGCAGTGAAGGCTTTGGACAAGAACAGAACCTGCACATCATCCCCTAGCCTGTGGCACAGCACCAAGGGGGCAGCTGAGAAAACCAGAGAGCAAAGCTTCCTTCTCATGGCACTGGAAGTGGCTGCAGCCACCCTGCTTGGTCATGGAAGGGTTCCAGTTGGCAAAGCCCCCTGAGGTCATCCAGTCCAACCTTCAACTCCACACCACCATGGACATCAAACCATGTGCCAAGGTGCCACATCCACAGGCTTCTTGAACACCTCCAGGGATGGTGATGCCACCACCTCCCTGGGCAGCCTGTGCCAATGCCTGGCCACTTTCCCCCTGCAGAGCACCTCCAGCAAGGAAGGCTCACTAAAGCTGGCAGAAACAGCACAAACATCCCTGCCTGGCTTCACAGGAAAAGGCTTGTTTTGTTTCATCTTGACACAGACAGAAAATGAGGCTCGTGGTGGTGATGCCCTGGGACAACAACGACAATTCCAATGCAACCCTCACAGGCTGCAACCAGAGCCTTGCTGCAGCAGCTGCACAGCTGGAACTGCAGCTGGTACCAGCATGCAGCCCTGGGGCTCTGCTGCCTCCCTGGGAACTGCACCACAGGGGTGATGAGGCTCAAACTCAGCGACTGCCACAGGAACCTGCTTGTGCTCTGGCAGCTGTCGGTGGGCAACACTGGGAGGGCTCCTTGAGTCCTGCCAACAAATCTTCAGCCCCTGAGCTGCACTGCTAGAGGCTTCTGCCTGCTAAAGACACCAAGGTCAGGAGTTCTCCCCAGGCTCACGTGCAGGAGCTTCTCCTGCCTCATCCCAACCAGAAACACACACAAATGCTGTGGCTGCTAGCAGTGCCTTATTAATCACACCCTGGCCGTGCTGCTCCCTCTAGCCCAGCAGATCTCCTCTGCCTCTGCTCTCCACCCGCGGTGGATGTGCTCTGCGTGGAGCATCTCACACTGACACACCCTTTCTTCCTGGGACGTTTGCCTTCAAAGGTCACCCACAGCCCTCCCCTCATTCCCTGGGGGCATCTTCCAGGGGAGAGAAGCTGCTCTGCTGTTTTTGCTGATTCCCCCTCCCGGTTCCCAGGGATGTTTGCTCTGGATCATGTGCTCAGCTTTGTTGGGAGAGTCATAAAAAGGACATTTTTCATCTCGCCTTTTTCCTGCTCCAGCTCTCTCCTCTCTCTCTCAGCATCAGACAGAGATTTATTCCCTCCCTGATGCCTGTGGCATTCGGAGCTGGGAGGGGTCAGGGGAGGCACTGGTGGGACAATAACAGATAATTCAGTGGGTCCCCAGGGGCTTGTCCAGCTCCGCAGCCGATCCATCAGCAGGCAGCACTCGCACCAAGGTCAGCGGTAACGAGGAGGTGCTGGGGTCCCTGCTGCCCCCCGGGGGGAATCCTCCACTCAGGCTCTCCCCGACCCACACTGCAGCTTCTGGCTGCCTTGTGCCAGCCACAATTTGCCAGAGAGCAAACATTCAGACAGTGCAGGAGCTGGGCTGAGAGAGCCACAGGATCGCTGCTGGTGGAAAAGACCTTCAAGACCATCAAGTCACAGAGCCACAGACAGCATCTGGCTGAAGAGACCTCCAAGCTCATCCAGGCCAACCTTCCACCCAGCACTAAGCCATGTTCCTAAGCACCAGTTCCACAGTCTGCTTAAACACCTAAGTCCAACCATTGTCTACCTTTACCAGGGCCACTACTGCACCATATCCTTAACATCTCTCTAGGTGTGATTGCTTTAATCCATCCAGGGATGGTGATTCTACCACTTCCCTGGACAGCCTCTTCCTTGTCCTTAATAACTCTTCCAGCAAGGATGCTTTCCCTGCTGTCCAACCTAAACACCCCCTGGCAGAGCTTGATGCCCTTTCCTCTCATCTCATCAGTTGTGCCTAGTGAGAGGAGGGCAGCCATGAGAACCACCACCACATGATGCTTGTACACTCAGCTTCACCCGCCCCAGCTCTCACACACACACCCCCAAACAGGTCCACAAGTTTTCCTTCAAGGAAAACATCCATCAGTGACAAGACCTCCCCCTGCAGGAGCTAAACCCATCCCCATCCATGTGCTTTGGGCATAACACTCTGCACAGCCATAAGTTGTGTGTGGATTTGGTGAGCATCCTCCTGGCCCCCAGTCCTGTGTCCTCTCCTTGGAACTAACCACAGCACACAGTGCTCCTGGCAGGTGCATTTAACCTCATGCTGCTTGCTTTGCAAGAGGATGGAGCTGAGCACTGAGTGGGCTGAGTTTTGATGATGCTGGAGATCTAAAAACACAAAGTCTCTGAAGACCTGGAACAGGTTGCCCAGGGAGGCTGTGGATGCTCAAGGCCAGGTTGGATGAGACCTTGAGTGATCCGTTCCAGCAGCAGGTGTCCCTGCCTATAGTGGGGGATTGGAACTGGATGAGTTTTGAGGTCCCTTCCAACCTAAACCACTCAGTGATTCTATGATCTTTGGTGGTCTCAGTACAGCTCATTAGTGAAGGTGCATGTGGAAACCCCAGCAGATGTCCAGGACCCACATTTCTCCTCCTCACCACCTTCTCTGATTGAAGCCACTGGAGTGAGCAGATACTAAATGGTCCTTTTTGGACACAGAAGCAAGCACAAAGGCATGGATGTTGCCTACAGCTAGATGCTGTTCAGGCTGGAGAGGAGAAGGCTCCCAGGTGACCTTAGTGTGGCCTTGCAGTATCTGAAGGGGGCTACAAAAAAGCTGGGGAGGGACTTTTCGGGTTGTCAGGTAGGGATAGGACTGGGGGGGATGGAGCAAATCTGGAAATGGGGAAAGTCAGCCTGGATGTTAGGAAGGAGTTGTTCAGCATTAGGGTGGTGAGAGCCTGGCAGGGGTTGCCCAGGGAGGTGGTGGAAGCCTCATCCCTGGAGGTGTTTAAGGCCAGGCTGGTTGAGGCTGTGGCCAGCCTGATCTAGTGTGAGGTGTCCCTGCCTATGGCAGGGGAGTTGGAACTGGCTGCTCCTTGTGGTCCCTTCCAGCCCTGACTATGATTCTGGATTTGCACAAGGTCACACAAGGAGTCTGAAGTCAAAACACCAGCACACAGTTGGTACCCCACACACACACACAAATTTTGTCCCCAGGAGCTGGCAGCACATCCTCAGCATGGACACACTGCCCAGCACCCTCAGGTCTGCTTGCAGAGAGAGGATTTCACCTTCCTCTTGCTAGTGCAGGTTTCCCAGCTCAGCTCAGCACAGCATGTCCCAGAGCAGGCTCCTGGAGACAAGGGCTGCACAGAGTTGCCATGCTACACCTGCACCTCCTTCCAACCCTGCATGGCCACAACCCTGCCTCCTGCGTGCTGCCATCCACTTGGCAGTTGGCCTGTAGGTTGGGCTGACCTTGGGTGTGCTGGCAGCATTTCCCTGGCACTCTGTCATCCCATGGCTCCTGCCAGGTCCCCCCCACCTCCTGCCTTTGCTTTGGCCGTGCCTTGCTGAATTTTACATCCCATTTTACTTCTACCTTCATCTTCTCCCACCCTTCCACCTCCCATTCTCTCCAACTGGCCTTAATCCTTTGGCAGCTGCTTTCACCATGCTCCTGCAGCAAACTCACCTCTCTAAAGCATTTCACCAGCACAAGCTCTTTTCAAAGGGTTACAGATGGCCAAGGAGCAGTTGCCCAGCACCTCCTCTTCCCCTTGTATCACTTACAGTTGTCCTAAAGCTCCACTGACTGTTGTCTCATTGGCCTTTAGCAGCTCAGCTGTTACCTTTGCCAGCCCTGCAGCTTCCTGGCTTCCCCTGACTGCTCTGTCCTCATCTTTCACCTTCCCTGAGAAAGGAGGTTTCAATGCTCATGGTTTCTGCTCTGCAAGTCACCTTTCCACCTAAAGTGTCCCTGATGTTTGCACACAACCAGAGCAAAAGTTTAGGAAGCTGCCCCAAAGGTGCTGAGATATTTTCTGCATCTCCTTGATAAAGTCTAGGTTTAGTTTGGAGACACTTAAAGAACATTTTGGGTCACTAATACACAGCCCTGAAGGACACAAAAGCTACTCCAGNTAACCACAGCACACAGTGCTCCTGGCAGGTGCATTTAACCTCATGCTGCTTGCTTTGCAAGAGGATGGAGCTGAGCACTGAGTGGGCTGAGTTTTGATGATGCTGGAGATCTAAAAACACAAAGTCTCTGAAGACCTGGAACAGGTTGCCCAGGGAGGCTGTGGATGCTCAAGGCCAGGTTGGATGAGACCTTGAGTGATCCGTTCCAGCAGCAGGTGTCCCTGCCTATAGTGGGGGATTGGAACTGGATGAGTTTTGAGGTCCCTTCCAACCTAAACCACTCAGTGATTCTATGATCTTTGGTGGTCTCAGTACAGCTCATTAGTGAAGGTGCATGTGGAAACCCCAGCAGATGTCCAGGACCCACATTTCTCCTCCTCACCACCTTCTCTGATTGAAGCCACTGGAGTGAGCAGATACTAAATGGTCCTTTTTGGACACAGAAGCAAGCACAAAGGCATGGATGTTGCCTACAGCTAGATGCTGTTCAGGCTGGAGAGGAGAAGGCTCCCAGGTGACCTTAGTGTGGCCTTGCAGTATCTGAAGGGGGCTACAAAAAAGCTGGGGAGGGACTTTTCGGGTTGTCAGGTAGGGATAGGACTGGGGGGGATGGAGCAAATCTGGAAATGGGGAAAGTCAGCCTGGATGTTAGGAAGGAGTTGTTCAGCATTAGGGTGGTGAGAGCCTGGCAGGGGTTGCCCAGGGAGGTGGTGGAAGCCTCATCCCTGGAGGTGTTTAAGGCCAGGCTGGTTGAGGCTGTGGCCAGCCTGATCTAGTGTGAGGTGTCCCTGCCTATGGCAGGGGAGTTGGAACTGGCTGCTCCTTGTGGTCCCTTCCAGCCCTGACTATGATTCTGGATTTGCACAAGGTCACACAAGGAGTCTGAAGTCAAAACACCAGCACACAGTTGGTACCCCACACACACACACAAATTTTGTCCCCAGGAGCTGGCAGCACATCCTCAGCATGGACACACTGCCCAGCACCCTCAGGTCTGCTTGCAGAGAGAGGATTTCACCTTCCTCTTGCTAGTGCAGGTTTCCCAGCTCAGCTCAGCACAGCATGTCCCAGAGCAGGCTCCTGGAGACAAGGGCTGCACAGAGTTGCCATGCTACACCTGCACCTCCTTCCAACCCTGCATGGCCACAACCCTGCCTCCTGCGTGCTGCCATCCACTTGGCAGTTGGCCTGTAGGTTGGGCTGACCTTGGGTGTGCTGGCAGCATTTCCCTGGCACTCTGTCATCCCATGGCTCCTGCCAGGTCCCCCCCACCTCCTGCCTTTGCTTTGGCCGTGCCTTGCTGAATTTTACATCCCATTTTACTTCTACCTTCATCTTCTCCCACCCTTCCACCTCCCATTCTCTCCAACTGGCCTTAATCCTTTGGCAGCTGCTTTCACCATGCTCCTGCAGCAAACTCACCTCTCTAAAGCATTTCACCAGCACAAGCTCTTTTCAAAGGGTTACAGATGGCCAAGGAGCAGTTGCCCAGCACCTCCTCTTCCCCTTGTATCACTTACAGTTGTCCTAAAGCTCCACTGACTGTTGTCTCATTGGCCTTTAGCAGCTCAGCTGTTACCTTTGCCAGCCCTGCAGCTTCCTGGCTTCCCCTGACTGCTCTGTCCTCATCTTTCACCTTCCCTGAGAAAGGAGGTTTCAATGCTCATGGTTTCTGCTCTGCAAGTCACCTTTCCACCTAAAGTGTCCCTGATGTTTGCACACAACCAGAGCAAAAGTTTAGGAAGCTGCCCCAAAGGTGCTGAGATATTTTCTGCATCTCCTTGATAAAGTCTAGGTTTAGTTTGGAGACACTTAAAGAACATTTTGGGTCACTAATACACAGCCCTGAAGGACACAAAAGCTACTCCAGCACCTTGAATAATGGGTTCAGCTTTGGGCTCCTCACTCCAAGGAGGACATTGAGGGGCTGCAGTGTGCCCAGAGAAGGGCAACAAAGCTGGGGAAGGGCCTGGAGAACAGGGCTGGGGAGGAACAGCTGAGGGAGATGGGAGGAGTTTGGTCTGGAGAAGAGGAGGCTGAGGGTAGACCTCAGTAACTTTACAACTCCCTGAAAGGAGGCTGCAGTGAGGTGGAGGTTGGACTCTACTCATGGGTCTCAGGTGATAGGAGAGGAAATGGCCTGAAATTGTCAGAGGAGGTTAGGAAAAATTTCTTTGCTGCTAGAGTGGTCAGGGATTGGAACAGGCTGCCCAGGGCAGTGATGGAGTCCCCATCCCTGGAGCTGTTCAAGAAATGTGTGGGCATGGCACTTGGTGCCATGGTGCTGTTAAGTCAATGGTTGGACTCAATGATCTCAGGAGGTATTTTCCAACAGAAACAATTCCAAGATTCTACAGAGCAGCTGCAGAGATGTCCAAGAAATAGCACTGAAGAGCAGAGGGTGCTCCTGAGAAGAAGCCCCCAGGAAGGGCTGGGCAGGCAAGAAAGGTGAAGGTTACAGCAAGCCCACATCTGCTCACTGGAAGCCAAACAGAGAGAGACAAAGACCCAAAAGATTGGCAAACAAAAGCTGTGGGAAGTAGAGCTGGGCACTGCCAAAACAAAGTGTACAGCTAGGACACAGTGAGTGGCAACACAGGCTGAAGGCAGCAGAAGAATGCAGGAGTTAGGAAATGGAGCTCCACCAGCTCAGATAATTACACATCCCAGCCAATTCCAGCACAAAAAGCATCCTCTGCCACCAGCCTCGCACTGCTGAGATAAGAATTTCTATTCCAAGAATAATTTCCTTCAGCTGGAGACACTCCAGGCTGGGTACAGGTTCCCATCCCTGGGTGAACGTCAGCTGCTGCTGAGCTCCCAGCTACACCTGTCTGCATCCTGCTGCCTGCTCCTGCAGTGCCTGCCTGCCCAGAGAGAGCTCCCCAAAAAGCCCTGAGTGCAGCACCAAGCTGCTGGCTCTTCCTCGAGGTAGTTCCTACTGCAGCTTAGCAGTCTCTGACTACTACTNTGATTCTACTTCAGGCTTTTGGCTTAAGAGAAAACAATTTTAGGTGGTCAAGAAACCTGTGGACATGGCACTCTGGGCCATGGCTGAAGGCTGAACTCTGTGATCTTCAAGATCTCTTCCAACCAAACCAGTTCTGTGATTCTATGAAAATAAGCAGCCAAGCTTTGGCCTGCAGAGCACTCAGGTCCTGCACATCAGCCACAGATGATCTAAAGGGCAGAGATTTGGAGCCCTAATTCCCAACTGCATTGCACTGAAGAGCAAAGGAATTTGCTCTTCACAGCCTGGCTGTTGTCTGGAGATTCATCTCCACTGATCACAGCTGCCTGAAAAATTCCTCCCAGACCTTTGACCACTTAAAAACTTCTCACCTTGAGTGGACTTTTCCCCTTTGCAAGCATTTGCTTCTGCAGCCTGTGCAGTGAAAAGCCCTTTTGGTGAGAGCAGAGCCCTTCAGCTCCCCCTGACTTCTCTTCCTTTCCCACCCAGCTGGAGAGATTCAAGCCTGGGGTGGAGGTCAAGGGGAAGACTTTTCTCTTTGATTAGTTTTACTCAGTGTTGGGGAGGGGCTTGCTACTTTTTCCTCATCAAGATGTTTTGCATTTGTTGGTGGCTGCAGACTGAGCACTGCTCACTCAGCTGTGGATTGGGACCTCCAGGCAGAAGAACTCTGTCCCACCAAACATCTCTCAGAGCATAGCAGTGGATTTCCAGCCAGCAAAGGAAGGTGTTGAAGACAAAGCTGAATAACCACAGAATTGTTTGGGCTGGAAAAGACCTCTCAGGTTGATGCTTGGACTTGATCTAAGACCACTATGGGCATTAAACCATGCCCCAAAGGGTCATACCCACACATTTCTTGTACACCTTGAACTGTTTTAAGCCAAGACCCTGAAGTAGAAGACAACCTTGAAGATCATTGAGTCCAACCTTCAACTCAAGACCACCATGGCCATTAAACCACGCCCCAGAGGGTCATGCCCACACATTTCTTGTACACCTTGAACTGTGCTAAACCAAGACCCTGAATTAGAAGATCATTGATTCCAACCACCAACCTAAGACCACCATGGCCATTAAACCATACCCTTTGGTTGACTTTAATTGAAGGTTTTCTCCAACCTCCCCAAAACCCCAACTTCAACACACAAAGTCCAGCTTGCAAAGGCAGTTGTTTGGTGGATAAGAGCTGCTTTGGCACCTTCACTGCCAGGCCTGTTTCCAGGTGTGCATTTAGGACTGTTACAAGCAGACATCTCACTCCTGGCCTGGCAGGGAACAGTAAAGCAAATTGGTGCTGTTGCAGCCATGTGTGCTCCTAAGCACAGCTATGAGCACCTGATAAATCTTGTAAAGTGCATGTTTACAATGGATTTTATTCTTTTTACTGTCCTCTACATACGAGCCCTCTGAGCAACATAACAGATCCTCTGACACTTAGAAGCAGCCACTGCCCACAGTGAAATCATTTATATTGTTATTTCCTCAGCCAAAATTACAAGGACTGTAAAAGCAGCTTTGGAAATTCAGGGCTCTGATAGCACAGCTCCTGAGCAGCTGCTGCCTGGGGTGGAAGACCCTACTATTTCAACAGAGAGTTTTACCAGCCCAAAGACTGAGCTTAAAAAAAAAAAAAAAAAAGGAGAGAAAGAAAGAAAACCAAACCACAAAAATAAATAAAAAAAAAATTGGTCCCTGAGCGTTTTCTACCAATTTTTCTCTTGCTGTTTCCTTCAGTGGTTAATGGAAAGTGAGGACAAGTGGAGATCATTTAAAAATGATCTTGCAGGTCTCTCCATGGGTTTATTGCCAGGACCTATTTAGAGGACCATAAAGCTGTAAGAGGCCTCTAACTCCACCATACAGCCCACAAGCTTTAGGAAAATGAAGAACCTTTACCTCTGGCTCCCTGCTTGCTCTGCCATCTCTCCCTGCACACACCCACCCCAACATGCAGCCACTAATTGAATCCACTCCCCCCAAAAAGCCTTTAACAAATTGCAAGTGACCTTTTAGGGGAATTTCAAAGTCAAGAAGCCACCACTAACCACACAGCCCTCTTCTGCCAGCCACCCTTATGCAAAACCCACAAACAATTAGCAGAAATAAGGCTGAGCCCAGGGCCCTCTTTCCCAATTAGCTGCAGGAGGCGATGCTGGGGAGGGTGGCTAAGTGCTTCAATTACCTCGGTCCTCCTCACTGCCCTTGTTAGAAGAGACAGGTCCACTGGCCAAAGGGGAACAATTAAGGCAAGGCAGAGGCAGGCAGTTTGCAGGGGGATGCTGGGGCCGTGCTGGCTCTGGCACAAGGGCCAGAGCTGTAATCATACCCCAGGTTCCTGCTGGGCTACACAGAGACAAATTAACGGTAGATAGATTGCTAGCTCCAGCCCATCAGTGTGGAGGGAGGGAGGGAGGGAGGTGATAGAGCAGCACAAGGAGCTGCAACCAGAGTTTTCCTGGGCTAGCAGCCCCCTCCCAGGGCAGAGGGACCTGAGCACAAGGGCCTGTGGTGATAGGGCAAGGGGCAATGGTTTGAAACTGGAGCAGGAGAGATTTAGATTGGATATTAGGAAGTTTGCTCTGAGGGTGATGAGACACTGGAACAGGTTGCCCAGAGAAGTTGTGGACATCTCATCCCTGGAAGTGTTTAGGACCAGGCTGGATGAGGCTTTGAACAACGTGGTCTGGTGGTAGGGCTTGGAGGGCAGAGAGGGTGGAACTAGATCATCTTTCAGGTCCCCTTCCAACTCAAACCATTCTAGGATGAATTCCCTCTTGCTGCCTGCCTTGGTGCTGGCCCCAGCAGAATCACTGCCCCAGCTTGTGCTTTGTGCTGCAAAGAATCTGTGCAGCCACACTCCAGAGATACTGGAGACCAAACTGGCTCCCAAGAAGCTGGTGGCAGCCAGGTCATCTGCTCTGGCCCTGAGCCAGGGGGAGATCTCACTATGAACACAAGACAAACCCTTCCCATCGTGGAGTACCCCAGAGAGGCATACAAAAGTGGTGCCCCCCCTCAGCTGTCTCCTCTATGGACCCCAATACCACATCCTGGCTGTGCAGCAGAAGCTCATCTTAACTGGAAGGACAGTAGCAAGGACTGAACCCCACTGAAACCTCATCAACCTTGCCAGAAAGGGTTCCATTTTCAGGATAAATGAGCCCCTTTTGGTGTCACAACTGCAGAAGAGTTCCATTGCCTGATGTAATGCTGATGCAGGGCCAGGCCCAGCTGCCACAAAGCTGCTGCTGAAATCAGGTGAGGAGTTTTGGTGCAGCCCAAGCAGCTGTGCAGCCACAGGGGAGCCAAAGCCTGTGCAAGCATCCTCTGCTCCCCACCACAGCCACCCTGAGCAGCAGTGGGGAGGATGCTCTGGCTCCCAGAGAGCCCCCAAGGGCTGGAGCTCACCTTAAAATGCTTACAAGGAATATTTTAAACCAGACAAGAAGCAGCCAAGCAGAAGTCAACTTTTTTTTACCCTTTTGCAGCACAACTCTGCACACTTTAAAGCCCTTTCCTGAGCTAAACCCTTTGCATCCACTTTTGCCAAGCACCTTTCCTCCCCTCCCCTCTTCTTTCTCTCCTTTCCTCCCCTCTTCTTTCTCTTTTTTTGCTTTTCAGTGCAGCTGATGTCTAAAAACCTTTGAAAAGAAGTTTGAGTGGAGCCTGACAACCTTGAAACCTCCAGAGCAGCATGGCATTGACGGGTACCTCTCCCTGGGCTGAGCATTCTAGACAGATTTTAATTTCATTTTAACAAAATAGCTGTCTCCAGTGGAAGAGGCATCAAGAGCTAAATGAGGACCCGTCTCGAGCCCAACCAACGCTGAACAGACCTCGGCGCTGTCATTGATTTTCCGGGAAGAAAAAAAACTGCCTCTGGCTACTAAACCAAATTAGTAGTCACTGATGACCAATTATTTTGCCCCACTGTGAAGGGAGAGGAGTACTAAAATTCCAGTTTGTCAGACCCAAGGCTCCCTCCTCAAACACCTTTCAAAGAGCCTCTCGCCAAAAGCCCCCTCCCCCCCCGACGGCTCTGATGCCTTCCTCCCCTGTTTTCCACAACTTCTCTTCCTCCAAAGTTTTAATGAGCTGCAGCTCCGTGGAGGACCTGCCAGAAAGGGAGCCCAGCCCCACCTGCCGGAGCATTATTTGGCAGGGCACACATCACAGCTGTCAGAATTTATACCAACCCCCTCCATCCCCCCCTCAAAATAAAAAGGTGTCAGCCTAATGTTTGCAAATTATAATTACCACTTCTCTTGCACGTCCCTGGTGCCTTCATTTCAGATAAATCCCAGCTCTGAGGTATCAGCTGCAAAGCACTGAAGGCTCATGCTGAATAAAATAGATTTAACTAGTTTGTAGCTCATTTAAGGCCTACACTGCTTTATTTTAATATTGTTAATACTTTATTATACTTTCTTTAACGCTGTTTCCGCAGCCAAACAGCCTATTAGGAGGCTGCAGGAGCTGCTTTTGCAGGAGCTGCTTTTGCAGGAGCTCTCTGGCAGGCTGGCACACACCACATTGCATAACCAAGTTAGCAGGAGCTTGTCAGTGCAGCTGGAAAATAGGTCTGTACCTTGCCTCTTAAAAGCAAATTGGAGAGAGAGCCTATTAAAGAGACAGGGACTGCTCCAGGGATAAGAGTTTTGAAAGTGTGCACAGATAAATTCTGAAATATTTAGGCATTGTCAAAGGCTGGAAGTGGCTCACAACTATTTGACTATAAAAGGAAGCAGTTGCTTCTTTCATTAATTTTCCACCCCCCTCTCCCCTTCCACAATTATAAATAATTTGTCACATCCTATCAGAACTTCTCTCCTTTCCCTTTCTCTGGCAGGGTGCTGGTACCAAAACAAGATCTGAGCTGCTGTGGCAGGAGGTGGATTTTAATCCCCAGGAAGTGTTCTCAGTGGGTGCTTCTCCCCACACACCATAAACAGCCAAACCCTGCCAGTTCAGAGCAGTGACACCTGGGCAGGGTGAGGCAGAAGGTGCCAGCCTTTGGTTTCTGCCCTTAAGTAACACTAAGGCAAGAGGACCTTAGCTCAAAGGCCAGCTGCAAGTGGGCAATTGCCACAGGGCCAAGTGGCACCGAGGTTGAGGCCAGATTTCCTCACCCACCCCAGCAAGAAGAGAGTTTGACCTACAGAGAAAAATCCACCTGGCTGAAATGCNGCTTTGAGGTCCCTTCCAACCTTCCCATTCTATGATTCTATGGTTTCAGGTGACTCTTGCAGAGTCAAGTTAGAGGTTGGACTTGGTGATCCTGGGAGGCTTTGCCAACCTGCATGTTGCTGTGATTCTGCTTCTGCCACCTCAGGCAGCATCACCTGACACCCTCTGCTCTTTCCCACTGATTCTCTCAAAAGGAGGCAGGAAAAGCCTCACAGCCTACAGCCCTGCCAGAGCTCAGACCTAGAGCTCAGCACAGGAGCCATTCCCACCCATTCCAGAGGCAGTTCATGCCTGCAGCATTCCAGGCAGGAGCCTGTATTTTGCTGGTTCAGGACTTAAATGTGATTAATCACACGGCAGGGAAGGATCTCTGAAGAGCATCAACCCAAATGTGTCCTCTCAAGCATTTACTTACAAGCCAGCTGTGGACTAATCAGTCATCAACTGCCTGGTCCACTGGAGATGGTAAAAGTCACCTCCAGAGAGGTGTGAAAACACATTCAGCTACCACAATTAAAACTTTAAAAAAAAAAAAAAAAAGAAAAATCAATGATCCAGCACCAAACACCCCCCAGGGCTCCACATTTTCCTCCATCCCTCCCTGCACACCAGGGAAGCTCCTGCCTCAGAGAGCAAAGGCAATGAGGCCAGGACAGGCTGAGAAAAGTTGGGGCTCTGCAGCCTGGAGAGGAGAAGGTTTCCAGGAGACCTTGGAGTGGCCTTCCAGATCTGAAGGGGGCTACAGGAGGGCTGGGGAGAGACTATTGAGAAGGTCTTGTAAGGACAGGAGGAGGAGGAATGGGTTTGAACTGGCAGAGGGGAGACTGAAACTGGATGGTAGGAGGAAGTGAGGGTGGTGAGACACTGGCACAGGCTGTCCAGTGATCAAAGATCACATTCTGTGCTCCACAACCTCCCTGAAAGTATTCAGGACCAGGTTGGATGAGACCTTGATCAACCTGCTCTAGTGGGAGGTGTCCCTGCCTATAGCACAGGGGGGTTGGAACTGACTGAGCTTTGAGCTCACTTCCAACCTAACCCATTCTGTGATTCCATGTGCACAAGGCTGGCAGAAGCACTTGGTGAGGGACACCAAAAATGCAATGAGACCAGAGACCCACAAGCAGCCACTTGACTACAGCTTTGCCACCTCTTTAATCCTCCAAGAATCTTAATGCCCACCTCTGATCAGTATGGAATGCTAAGCTGGAAGGGAAGGAAGGGAGGAAAAGAGGGGACAAGCAAGAGTAAAGGGCAGTGTGGCCCCTGGCAGCAAGGCTGTGGAGCAGCAGAGCTGATCTGTAAGGCAAGCCTTGAAGAGCCCTGTAGCTTGTGAGCTGTGGAACAGGAGGGCTGCAGAAGAATGTCTCCTCTGCTGTGAATGCCCCCTGGGGATGGATGTTGCTGGATTGCACATCCAGTATCATTAGAACACACAACCATAGATTAAGCTGGTTTGAAGCATGTGGTGTGCAATAATTAAGTAATAAAAGTCACCACGGGGGTGAAGGGAGAAGCAGCAGAAGAGTTACTGTTTGCATACAGGCTGCCAGCACCCTCCCTGATGGTCAGAGGTTCTCCAGGCTGCTAAAAAGTGGTTGCTACACAGCTTGGACACACTCCTGCCAAAAGTCACCAAGCACCAAGTCACTCTGTGGCACACAGGCTGCATAAAGCACCCTTCTGGTGGAGTCTGTGACCCAGAAGTAGTCCAGCAGTTGTCCCAGGTCCCCACTACCTTAAAGTTGGTTCAGACAGGCAGAGAAATTTATGTCTTTGTTATGGGAGCTGCAGCTGAAGGCAGTGAGCTACAGGTAGGAGCAGAGCAGGGGGTGAAGGCTCCAGTCATTGGTTACTGCTGAGGTGGGAGAGGTCCCTCTCAAGCTAGAGATACACAGACAAGGACCAGTAAAACTTGAACTCAAGGTTCTCCATCACCACTTCAGGGGAGAAATGCAGCAGCAGGACCAGAGCAGTGAGTGATGTACTGTCCTCAAGGCCAGGACCCTACCACTGCCAGGTCTGCCTCCCATGGGGGCTGATGAAGCTGAAGCACCCTCACTTGCAAGGAGCAAGGCTCAATGCTTCCAAGGCAGAGCTCTACCACAGGCTGGCCAATTTAATGCCAGCTCAGAGCAGCCCAACAAGCAATTGCTTTGAAATTTTCTGGGCTTCTCTGATCATCCACAGCTGCCTTCTCCTGACCAGGATGCTCCCTGGTACCCTGCCTCAAAGAGCAAACACATCTGGTTGCTCCTCTAAGTTCCAGAGTAGCAGCACAAAAGCTCAACCTGCTTCTTCTGGACCTTTTCCCCTTCAGGGCTTTCATTTCCCCCCATCAGGAACCAAACTGATAAGTGCTCTCCTGGAGCCATCACACAGCCCAGGGTCGAGCCACAGTCTGTAGTGCTCCTGGCCCTGCCAGCACACCAGGGCTGGAGCAGAGATGGTGAGACAGGCTCTGTGAAAGGCTCTGCAAAGGCAGAGGCTCTGCCTGTCCTGGGGAATGTCCTGGCAGAAGTGTGCCACAGGCTACCCCCAGCATGTGCAGGCTGTGGTGTATCAGCTGCAAATGAAGGTGGCTTTGAGCCTTTCCTGGCCAGAAAGCCTCTCCCAAGGAGAAGCTTTATGCACGTTCTCAGCAGTCAGAGCTTCCAGGAGCAGAGACATCAATCAGCATGTGGAGGTAGAGAGCTGTTAGCCCTGAAAGTTATATTGTTCTCTTCCCCATGCTTTCCAGGCCTTCCACTCTCATGTTTGACCTCCTCCAACACAAATACAAGGAGCTGTGGATGGAGCAGCANAAAAAAAAAAAAAGAAAAATCAATGATCCAGCACCAAACACCCCCCAGGGCTCCACATTTTCCTCCATCCCTCCCTGCACACCAGGGAAGCTCCTGCCTCAGAGAGCAAAGGCAATGAGGCCAGGACAGGCTGAGAAAAGTTGGGGCTCTGCAGCCTGGAGAGGAGAAGGTTTCCAGGAGACCTTGGAGTGGCCTTCCAGATCTGAAGGGGGCTACAGGAGGGCTGGGGAGAGACTATTGAGAAGGTCTTGTAAGGACAGGAGGAGGAGGAATGGGTTTGAACTGGCAGAGGGGAGACTGAAACTGGATGGTAGGAGGAAGTGAGGGTGGTGAGACACTGGCACAGGCTGTCCAGTGATCAAAGATCACATTCTGTGCTCCACAACCTCCCTGAAAGTATTCAGGACCAGGTTGGATGAGACCTTGATCAACCTGCTCTAGTGGGAGGTGTCCCTGCCTATAGCACAGGGGGGTTGGAACTGACTGAGCTTTGAGCTCACTTCCAACCTAACCCATTCTGTGATTCCATGTGCACAAGGCTGGCAGAAGCACTTGGTGAGGGACACCAAAAATGCAATGAGACCAGAGACCCACAAGCAGCCACTTGACTACAGCTTTGCCACCTCTTTAATCCTCCAAGAATCTTAATGCCCACCTCTGATCAGTATGGAATGCTAAGCTGGAAGGGAAGGAAGGGAGGAAAAGAGGGGACAAGCAAGAGTAAAGGGCAGTGTGGCCCCTGGCAGCAAGGCTGTGGAGCAGCAGAGCTGATCTGTAAGGCAAGCCTTGAAGNGCAGCAGCAGGACCAGAGCAGTGAGTGATGTACTGTCCCCAAGGCCAGGACCCTACCACTGCCAGGTCTGCCTCCCATGGGGGCTGATGAAGCTGAAGCACCCTCACTTGCAAGGAGCAAGGCTCAATGCTTCCAAGGCAGAGCTCTACCACAGGCTGGCCAATTTAATGCCAGCTCAGAGCAGCCCAACAAGCAATTGCTTTGAAATTTTCTGGGCTTCTCTGATCATCCACAGCTGCCTTCTCCTGACCAGGATGCTCCCTGGTACCCTGCCTCAAAGAGCAAACACATCTGGTTGCTCCTCTAAGTTCCAGAGTAGCAGCACAAAAGCTCAACCTGCTTCTTCTGGACCTTTTCCCCTTCAGGGCTTTCATTTCCCCCCATCAGGAACCAAACTGATAAGTGCTCTCCTGGAGCCATCACACAGCCCAGGGTCGAGCCACAGTCTGTAGTGCTCCTGGCCCTGCCAGCACACCAGGGCTGGAGCAGAGATGGTGAGACAGGCTCTGTGAAAGGCTCTGCAAAGGCAGAGGCTCTGCCTGTCCTGGGGAATGTCCTGGCAGAAGTGTGCCACAGGCTACCCCCAGCATGTGCAGGCTGTGGTGTATCAGCTGCAAATGAAGGTGGCTTTGAGCCTTTCCTGGCCAGAAAGCCTCTCCCAAGGAGAAGCTTTATGCACGTTCTCAGCAGTCAGAGCTTCCAGGAGCAGAGACATCAATCAGCATGTGGAGGTAGAGAGCTGTTAGCCCTGGAGGTTATATTGTTCTCTTCCCCATGCTTTCCAGGCCTTCCACTCTCATGTTTGACCTCCTCCAACACAAATACAAGGAGCTGTGGATGGAGCAGCAGAGAGCCCTGACAGCAGCCCAGCGAGTGGCAAAGGTGAGCACACTCCAGCAGCTCTTTCCCTTGCTGTGCAGCCCACTGCTGCCAGGCAGAACCCCCCATGCTGTCCTACCCCACCACAGATGGGCTCCTCCCAGCTCATGGGGAAGGGCTTTTTGCTGGGAAAAAACTTCCTCCTTGATTGTTAGAGGGTTGGGAAAACCCAGCAAAAGATGAGCCTCTTCCAGCCAAGATAGGTCTGGCCACAGCCAGCAGGCTGTGGGAGCAAACCCCAGCCATGCCAACCACAACAGGCATGCATGGAACAGCTCCAGAGGCAAAAGGGAAGGTTTGGGTCTTTTTAAAGCCTTTTTGTATCAAAGTATACACAGAAGCTGAGCAAACTCCCCAGGGCAGCAGTGCTTTGGCCAAGGCCTTTCAAAGGCTCAGACACCAGACACTGGTGAGACAGAGTCACCTTTCCAGCTGTCAGCAAGCAGCTGTCCTCATCAGGATGCCTCTAGACACAAGGTGTGCAGCTAAAGTCCTGGTAGCAATGGGAATGGAGGCTCTGGGTCTTTACAGACTCATAGAATGGGAAGGTTGGAAGGGACCTCAAAGATCATCCAGTTCCAACCCTCTGCCACAGGCAGGGACACCTCCCACTAGCACAGGTCACTCAAGGCCTCGTCCAACTTGGTCCTGAACANAGGACCTTACACTTGGCCTTGTTCAATGTCATGAGGTTGGCCTGGGCACAGCTCTAAAGCCTGTCCAGGTGCCTCTGGATGGATCCCTGCCCTCTAGCAAGTCAACTTTGGTGTTTTGGGTTTGCTTTTTATATATGTATCATCACAACAATAAAGCACAAAGAATTCAGGTTTAAATCATCTTGGGTGTCATCCTCACACCAGGAGCTCTACAGACTGTCCACTGGACAGCATCAGCTCTCCTGTGAGAGTGGATAGAATCATGGAATGGCTCAAGTTGGAAGGGGCCACAAAGCTCATCCAGACAACCAACAAACATTCAAAGAACCAGCACCAGCCCTGCCCCTGGCACGGTGTGGTTGATAGCAGCACCCTGAGCAGTTGTTAGTGTTCACCAGCCCAATACTGCAATAACATTTAAAAGCAGCCAATGACTGTTTTATTAGTTAATGGCTCAAAGAAGAGTCGAGTTAATATGGTAATGACCAATTTCAATGGGCTTGCTGCCATCACAAACGATGCTTTATAGCTGAAGTGCAAGAACAGAGTGATCTTAATTAGCAGCTGCTTTATGAATACACAAACCTAGGATGGTGGAAAGTGCATCCCCACCTTATCTGTTAATGACTGATGCCTCGAATCATTAAATCCCCTCTATCAAGTTCCCAAAGCCTGCAGCCACCCATTCCTGCCAGCAACACAAACCTACAGCCTGGAGCAGAGATTCCTCAGGATTTCACGCAGTGGCCAAAGCATTCCCCAGTTCCCTGCACTGGCTTTGCTGGAAGTCTCAAGCTCTGCAAACTGTAATTAACCAGGAGAGCAACACACACACACATCCCAGGCAGGAAACCCTTCCCCAGGGCAGGAGTGGTGGCAATGACTGTCCCAGCTAGCCCTTGCTGCAGCCCACAGGCAGTAGTCCTCTCCCTGATGCTGCTAAAGCAGAACCTGAGAGCTGGCAGCTGCTCCTAGGTGGTGTTTTCCTCCTCAGTATATTTTGATGCCAGTGTTAGCTGCATGGACATGAAAACCTACCCAGATCAGCCACTTGTGGTCATTAGTCCGTGGTGACCTTTAGCCCTGTTCAGCCTTGTGTCACTCCATGGTGTGAGAGCAGCCTGGGCAGGTCTCTGGGCAGCTCTTTCAGCCTCTTCCTCTTGGTTACAGAAGGACAAAGCACAGGAGACCTGCACCACACTCCTGAGGAGAGCGCCAGGCCCTGCCAAGGAGGAGCCCTTCTGGCACCTGCCCCGCTGGGAGAAGGTAGGGACCCCTTGGCTGCACTCAAGGACCCCAACCTTGCCCACACCCTCCCCACACAAGGGAGGGAGACACAAGGCTCTGCGAGACCCACTCCTTAAAACGCTCCCGCGCCGCACACAGACCCAACCACTGCTCCCGCACCACACAGCCCCAACCACCGACTCAGACCTCACTGGGATCATTTTGCAGCCATAAGCCCTGGCAGAGAGGCAGCAGCTGCCCAAACGAGGGCTCAGTTCCCCACTCTGTTGATTTTTACTTGCAGTTCACACCCAAGACGAAACCTTTGCAGCTTCCTGAAGCTGATTTAGTTGTGCAAGTCGGAGAGCTTCGACCGAGCACTGCGTTTTAGCAGCACCTTGATGTATTCCTCTTCTGTCTAGTCTAGGACTGTCCGATTAGCATATGTCAGTAATCATTTATCCCTGCTACCTGTCAGCACAGAGCTGCTGCTGCTGCGGCTGGTGTCAGGCAGGGAACATGACCGATCGCTGTTAAACAGCTTGTGGAAGTCACACGAGATCCTGGGGCAGGCCTCCTCTTTAGAGCTCCTCTCACCCCAGACCTCGCCATCACTATTCATTTTTCAGCCTCTCTTTTGCTTGCTGCTTTCCCTTTCCTTTCATCCATGACTGTGCTTGAGTTCTTCCCACAGCCGCAGCTCTCTAACCTCACAGACCTTTTCTTCTCCTCTTCTCTTCCCACGAGCAGCATCCAAGGAGGAGGGACAAGGGATGGAAAAGATCATCCAGTTCCAACCCCTGTGCCATGGGCAGAGACATCTTCCACTAGCCCACATTACTCAAGGCCTCATCCAATCTGGCTTTGAACACTCCCAGGGAGGAGGCATCCACAACCTCCCTGGGCAGCTTGTGCCAGTGCCTCCCCAGCCTCACTGGAAGAATCCCTTCCTGATCTCCTGCCTCAATCTTTCCTCTTCAAACTTAAATCCATTCCCTCCATGCATCTTCTAATGAGAGGATGAAGGGGGGATGGGTTTAGATTGGCAGAGGGGAGATTGAAACTGGATGTTAGGAAGAAGTGAGGGTGGTGAGACACTGGCACAGGTCACCCAGGGAGGTTGTGGAGCACAGAATCACCCAACGTGATCAAAGATCACGTTGGGTGATTCTGTGCTCCACAACCTCCCTGAAGGTGTTCAGGACCAGGTTGGATGAGACCTTGAGCAACCTATTCTAGTGGGAGCTGTCCCTGCCTATGGCAGAGGATTGGAACTGGATGACCTTTTGAGGTCCCTTCCAACCTAACCCCTTCTAAAATCTTTTAAACACCTCCGGGGAGCACGAGTTTGCCTCCGCCTGAGATGGTGAGCTTGCCTCCTCCTGGGAGAGCAGGTTTGTTCACTTGGCCAAAAAAAACCACAAAAAAAAAACCCCAAAAAAACCCAATACAACGGGAGAAGGAGAAAAAAACTAAACCTAAAATAAAAATGCAGCAACTTTGGACCCCACTTTTGTCACCCTTTGCTGCCTTCCCCAGCAGATGAAACGAGCCCGCGCCGGATGCGCCATATGAATAAGCGATAAGCAATTGACGAGCAAGTGCTCAGGTACCTGTGGCAAAAGACTTAATTTGCAGCCTGGCACAAAATCAAAGGCTCTGTCAACGGCTGAGCATCTCCCACCTCCTCCTTGCCGTTACCTGGGAAAGCTCTGTCAGGTAAATTTCCACTGAAAGTAATTAGAGGAATCCCCACTTGGATGAAAAACAAAAAAACAAACAAACAAACCAACCCAAGGACCAACCCAACAAACAAACTTGGCAGGAAAATTCTGGGCTCCAGGATTTGATTCTCACCAGGGATCTGCTATCTGCTGGCAGCCTGATCCTTCGTCAGAATTAGCAGCTGAGGTTTAAACACAACAGGCAGAGAAATGTTCTGCATTTTTTTTTAATGTCTTACCCTCTATTTTTTTTTTTGTCTGAGGAGCTGAACTGACAGACGCAGCTCCTGCAATCCTGCCGCTGCTGGCTCGTCAGAGAAGCCAGAGCCTCTGCTGACATCACCTTCCACACACTGATTTCCTGCCAGCCAAAAAGCTTAACTCGCTCATGGAAGACTCATAGAATGGTTTGGGTTGGAAAATGCCTCTGAGATCATTGAGTCCAACCATTGGCTTCATACCACCATGCCCCCAAACCCACGTCCCCAGCTGCCATGGCCACGCTGAACAGCTCCAGGGCCAGGGATTCCACCTCCCTGGGTAGCCTCTTCCAATCCCTGATCACTCCTGCAGCAGAGAAGTTCTTCCTAATCTCCAGCCTAGCACTCCCCTGGCACAATTCCAGGCCTTTTCCTCTGGCTCTATCACCTGATACTAAAGAGAAGAGACCAATTCCCACCCCACTCCAGTCTCCTCTCAGGGAGCTGTAGAGAGCAATGAGGTCTCCCCTCAGCCTCCTCTTCTCCACATTAACCAGCCCCAGCTCTCTCAGCTGCTTTTCCCCAGCCCTGTTCTCCAGACTCTTCCCCAGCTTTGTTGCACTTCTCTGAACATGCTCCAACACCTGAGTGGTCCAAACCTGACCCCAGTATTCAAGGTGTGGCCTCACCACTTTGCATGTGCCAGGCCTCACCTCCACGCAGGCTCTGGTGTCCCAAGGCAGCACAAGCAACTAGTGGCAACCAATGTGCCTTGTTATGGAGACACTCACCTGCAAAGGGATGGGTTTGGAGTGTCTGCAGCCCTGCAAAGTCACACATACTGTGCTGGGTTACAGGTGAGCAGCTATCACTGCTACCTACAGCTTCATATCTCAGTCCACAGACTTGCTTTTTACATGGACTTGAAATTTCATTCATGGCTCTGTTCTGCCTTCTGCAGAGATGCTGTGCACTAAGAGACAACTTAATTTGCAGTAAAACTCCTGCTTGGCATGAAAAGGACCAGGATTCAAGGCTCAGAAGCACATGAGCAGGGAGATTGGACTGGCTGATCCCCAAAGGTCCCTTTCAACCCCCATCATTCTGTGCTTGTATGAAATCAGCATGGAAGCTGCCAGCTCTGGCCTGACCTCAGGACAGCTGCCATGGTGGGGACACACCAGGTTACATCTCCAGAGGGTCAATTCTGAACTCTCANAAACTAAACCTAAAATAAAAATGCAGCAACTTTGGACCCCACTTTTGTCACCCTTTGCTGCCTTCCCCAGCAGATGAAACGAGCCCGCGCCGGATGCGCCATATGAATAAGCGATAAGCAATTGACGAGCAAGTGCTCAGGTACCTGTGGCAAAAGACTTAATTTGCAGCCTGGCACAAAATCAAAGGCTCTGTCAACGGCTGAGCATCTCCCACCTCCTCCTTGCCGTTACCTGGGAAAGCTCTGTCAGGTAAATTTCCACTGAAAGTAATTAGAGGAATCCCCACTTGGATGAAAAACAAAAAAACAAACAAACAAACCAACCCAAGGACCAACCCAACAAACAAACTTGGCAGGAAAATTCTGGGCTCCAGGATTTGATTCTCACCAGGGATCTGCTATCTGCTGGCAGCCTGATCCTTCGTCAGAATTAGCAGCTGAGGTTTAAACACAACAGGCAGAGAAATGTTCTGCATTTTTTTTTAATGTCTTACCCTCTATTTTTTTTTTTGTCTGAGGAGCTGAACTGACAGACGCAGCTCCTGCAATCCTGCCGCTGCTGGCTCGTCAGAGAAGCCAGAGCCTCTGCTGACATCACCTTCCACACACTGATTTCCTGCCAGCCAAAAAGCTTAACTCGCTCATGGAAGACTCATAGAATGGTTTGGGTTGGAAAATGCCTCTAAGATCATTGAGTCCAACCATTGGCTTCATACCACCATGCCCCCAAACCCACGTCCCCAGCTGCCATGGCCACGCTGAACAGCTCCAGGGCCAGGGATTCCACCTCCCTGGGTAGCCTCTTCCAATCCCTGATCACTCCTGCAGCAGAGAAGTTCTTCCTAATCTCCAGCCTAGCACTCCCCTGGCACAATTCCAGGCCTTTTCCTCTGGCTCTATCACCTGATACTAAAGAGAAGAGACCAATTCCCACCCCACTCCAGTCTCCTCTCAGGGAGCTGTAGAGAGCAATGAGGTCTCCCCTCAGCCTCCTCTTCTCCACATTAACCAGCCCCAGCTCTCTCAGCTGCTTTTCCCCAGCCCTGTTCTCCAGACTCTTCCCCAGCTTTGTTGCACTTCTCTGAACATGCTCCAACACCTGAGTGGTCCAAACCTGACCCCAGTATTCAAGGTGTGGCCTCACCACTTTGCATGTGCCAGGCCTCACCTCCACGCAGGCTCTGGTGTCCCAAGGCAGCACAAGCAACTAGTGGCAACCAATGTGCCTTGTTATGGAGACACTCACCTGCAAAGGGATGGGTTTGGAGTGTCTGCAGCCCTGCAAAGTCACACATACTGTGCTGGGTTACAGGTGAGCAGCTATCACTGCTACCTACAGCTTCATATCTCAGTCCACAGACTTGCTTTTTACATGGACTTGAAATTTCATTCATGGCTCTGTTCTGCCTTCTGCAGAGATGCTGTGCACTAAGAGACAACTTAATTTGCAGTAAAACTCCTGCTTGGCATGAAAAGGACCAGGATTCAAGGCTCAGAAGCACATGAGCAGGGAGATTGGACTGGCTGATCCCCAAAGGTCCCTTTCAACCCCCATCATTCTGTGCTTGTATGAAATCAGCATGGAAGCTGCCAGCTCTGGCCTGACCTCAGGACAGCTGCCATGGTGGGGACACACCAGGTTACATCTCCAGAGGGTCAATTCTGAACTCTCACTGTTGCCCAGACCAGGTGTCAGTGGTCCCCAGTGACAGGACAAGAGCTAATGGGCATCAACTTGAACACAGATGTTCCATCTTTACTTTGAGGGTGGCAGAGCACTGGAACAGACTGCCCAGAGCAGTGGTGGAGTCTCCTTCCCTGGAGACTTTCAAGGCCTGCCTGGACATATTCTTATATCTCCCTTCCCATCTGCCATTCTTCTTCCTCCTCCCAGCCCCAACTCTCATTCTGTTGCTACCTTCTTCTCCCATCAAGATCCTCCTTCCCCTACAGCAGAGGCAGCTCTCTGAAGCCTTCTCCTCTTGGTAGTCCTATCTTTGTCATGGCTGCTCCTTGGAGACCTTCAAAGCCTACCTGGATATTGTAACCCTGGGCAACCTGCTCTGGACTTGATCTTCGGAGATCCCTTCCAACCCTGCCATGCTATCATCCTGCAATTCTTGGAACTAGAAACATCAGGTGGCAAAAAAAAAAACAAACCCACAACATTTATTACACCAGTTCCGGACACCCCCCGCCAGCAACGCCCAGCTAACGGCCGGCTCCGGACAGAACCCGCCAGCAACGCCCAGCTAACGGCCGGCTC
>WBNM01043340.1:16634-28234 GCA_013399055.1 Ramphastos sulfuratus | reverse complement strand
GTTGGAAGGGACCTCAAAGATCATCTAGTTCCAACCCCCTGACATAGGCAGGGACACCTCCCACTAGCACAGGTCACTCAAGGGCTCATCCAGCCTGGCCTTGAACACCTCCAGGGAGGTTGTGGAGCACAGAATGGGATCAAAGATCCCATTCTGTGCTTCTGTTCTCCACAACCTCCCTGGGCAACCTGTGCCAGTGTCTCACCACCCTCACTGCAAACAACTTCCTCCTAACATCCACTTTCAATCTCCCCTCTGACAGTTCAAGCCCATTGCCCCTTGTCCTGGCATTCCCAGACCTTGTCAATAGTCCCTCCCCAGCCTTCCTGGAGCCCCCTTCAGATCCTGCAAGGCCACTCCAAGGTCTCCTGGAAGCCTTCTCTTCTGCAGACTGCAGAGCCCCAACTCTCTCAGCCTGTCCTCACAGCAGAGCTGCTGCAGCCCTCTGTGCATCTTGGTGGCCCTTCCGTCTTCCAGCAGGCTCTCATGTAAACTGCCACCAAAACCTCTGTCATCTGTTTGTGCTGTGCTTATGGAGCCATCACATCTGCTTCATAAGGACCCTCTGCTCTTCTGCTTCTTGGAGGGGAGTAGAGGAAAAGAGTGGAGGGTGTTCTGGGGTGTATTAAGGTCAAAGGAGGTTCTCTTCCCTCTCTCCTATGCATGAGTGAGACCAAACCTGGAGTATTGTGTCCAGTTCTGGGCCCCCCAGTACAGAGAGACAGAGATCTGCTGGAGAGAGTCCAGCAGACAGCCACAAAGATGCTAAGGGGCCTGGAGCATCTCTCTGACAAGGAGAGGCTGAGACCTGGGGCTAGAGAACAGCCGACTGAGAGGGGATCTGATCAATATTGATCAGTAGCTGAAGGGTAGGGAGCAAGAGGCTGGGGCTGGGTTCAGTGATAGGACAAGGGGCAACAGGCACAGACTGGAACACTGGAGATTACACTTAGGGAAAAACTGCTTTACTTGGAGAGGGCTGGAGCCCTGGAGCAGGCTGCCCAGAGAAACTGTGGAGTCTTCATCCCTGAAGCCTTTCAAAACCCACTTGGATATGTTCAGCCTGTCCTAGGTGAACCTGCTTTGTCAGGGGAGTTGGAGCAGAGGTTCTCCAGAGGTCCCTTCCAACCCTCACCGTGCTGGGATTTTGTCACAGCCCTGTGCTGCCTCCTACCTGGGGCTGCAGGGTGCCCAGGGCAGCCCTCCCTGGGCTTGGGCACTGGTGGCTGATAGGGGCAGGTGTTGGGGTAGATGCTGCTGGGGGGGTCAGCAGAGCCTGTGAAAGGCCATGGCAGTGTTAGGAGAGGATGAGCAGTGGCTTTGGGGCTGCCACCTGTGGGTGCTGGGGTGTGAGTGTGGTGGTTGAACCCCATGGAAAGGAGAGGTTGAGGTGTGCCTTGGCAGGTGGCTCAGGCTGGCACAAAGGTGAGGGTTTGCACTGGTGTTAGAGGCAGATGCTGCTGAAGAAAGCAATTTCCAGCTCAGACAGATGTGCCCTGGGTCATTAAGAGCTTCCCTGAGGTTTATTGGGTCAAATTTACTTCTGCCAGCATCTCAGCCAGGATGCTGCCATCCACACCTGCCATTTCCTCAGCAACTGGCCCCAGCTCTCTGAATCCTGGGGGGGGTTAAGCAGTTACCATCTGGCTTCTCACTGAAAAGAGAATCCTGACTCAAAACCAGAGGAGGAAATAAGATTTCAGGGCACAGGCTAAAGGTAACTAGAATGTTTGTCATCACCCTGAAGTGAACACTGAGCTCTTTTGCATCTGTGCTATCTATTTTGGGGATAAATTCCATCATTTTCTCTTCTCTAGTCTCAGTGATTGATGTGGAGTTTATATTTCAATTACAGTTTCGTGTAGGATCAGTTTGAAAACTAACTTTTTAGAGGAAACCTTTTGCTGTTCTACAATTAAAACATTTCCAAGGGAGGCCTTGCAGGTTCCCACAAGCATTCAGGCTCTTGGTAATTGCTGAGCTCAGCAAAAGGAGGGTTTGAAATGAGTGTGGATCTGCACCTGTGTTTGTGTCTCTGCTCATAGGTGCCTTGGTCAAAAATCCTTCTCCAGCTGTCTTGAAGAGGGCTGCTGGAGAGAGCCTTTTGACAAAGGCATGCAGAGAAAGGAGGAGGGGGAGTGGCTTCAGACTGGGAGGATCATAGAGTGGGTTAGGTTGGAAGGGACCTCAAAGCTCAGCCAGTTCCATAGGCAGGGACACCTCCCACTAGAACAGGTTACTCAAGGCCTCATCCAACCTGGTCCTGAACACCTCCAGGGAGGTTGTGGAGCACAAAAGCACATCTTTGATCCCATTCTGTGCTTCTGTGCTCCACAACCTCCCTGGGCAACCTGTGCCAGTATCTCACCACCCTCATTTCTTCCTAACATCCACTTTCAATCTCCCCTCTGCCAGTTCAAACCCCTTCCTCCTCCTCCTGTCATTACTAGCCCTTGTCAGTAGTCCCTCCCCAGCCCTCCTGTAGCCTCCTTCACATCCTGGAAGGCCACTCCAAGGTCTCTTGGAAGCTTTCTCTTCTCCAGGCTGATTTAGATTGGACATCAGGAGGAAATTCTTCCCCATGAGGGTGGTGAGGCACTGGAAGAGACTGCCCAGAGAAGCTGTGGAGGCTTTAAGGCTGGAAGTGTGCAGAGCCAGTTTGGATGGGGGCCTTGACTGAGCTGGTCTAGTGGAAGGTGCCTTTGCCCATGGCAGGGGGCTTGGACCTAGATGGTGCCAGGTCCATCTGGAGAACTGTAAGTAGTGGAGTCCCCCAGGGATCAGTGCTGGGTCTGGTGCTGTTCAGCATCTTCATCAGTGCCACTGCTGAGGGCACAGACAGACAGAGGCTGCTCAGCAAGTTTGCTGCTGGCACCAAGCTGGGAGGCTTGGCTGATGCAGCTGCAGGCTGTGAGGGCATCCAGAGAGACCTGGGCAGACAGAGCTGGGCACAGAGGAACCAAATGAGGTTCAACAAGGCCAAGTGCAGAGTCCTGCACCTGGGGAGGAAGAATAAACTGCAGCAGTACAGGCTGGGAGGGGATCTGCTGGAGAGCAGCCCTGTGGAGAGGGACCTGGGAGTGCTGGGGGAGAACATCCATGGGCAGCAATGAGCCCTGGTGGGCAAGAGGGCCAGTGGGGGCCTGGGGGGCATTGAGCAGAGTGTGTCCAGCAGATCCAGAGAGGTTCTCCTGTGCCTCTACTCTGCCCTGGTGAGACCTGATCTTGAGTGCTGCCTTCAGTTTTGTCCTCCCCAGCTGAAGAGGGACAGAGGGACAGAGTCCAGCAGAGGCTGTGAGGATGAGTAGGGGCCTGGAGCACTGCCTGGTGAGGAGAGGCTGAGGGACCTGGGGCTGCTTAGTCTGCAGAAGAGAAAGCTGAGAGGGGATTTAATCAATGTTTATAACTATCTGAGGGCTGGGGGTCAGGAGGGGGGGGACAGACAGGCTCTGCTGCCTGGGATAGGACAAGGAGCAATGGATGGAAGCTGCAGCACAGGAGGTTCCAGCTCAACACAAGGGGCAACTTCTTGAGTGTAAGGGTCCCAGAGCCCTGGCACAGGCTGCCCAGAGAGGTTGTGGAGTCTCCTTCTCTGGAGCCTTTCCAGACCTGTCTGGATGTGTTCTGTGTGCCCTGAGCTGGATTGTCTGGTCCTGCTCTGGCAGGGGGCTGGACTGGATGATCTCTTTGGGTCCCTTCCAACCCCTGACATCCTGTGGGCCTGTGATCTTTAAGGTCCCTTCCAACCCAACCCATTCTGTGACTCTGTGTGCATCATGTATGTACCCAGCCATGTGCAAGCAGGTGCCCAGCTGTGCCTGCATGTATTGGGTAACTGGCATTGCTGTCTGCAACTGTTCAGACATGGTCTGCAGCTGAGAACTTCCCCAGGAAGTGTTGAGTTTGCACAGGGAGAACTTTGTGCCAGAGCATTGCCTGCTGAAGAAAGAGAAGTTGGGAGACAGGTTGGGAGAGGGGGTTCTGCCCCTCTGCTCTGCTGAGACCTCAACTGAAGTACTGTGTCCAGCTATGGGGCCCCCAACACAAGGTAGACATGGACCTGGTGGAGTGTGTCCAGAGGAGGCCACCAAGATGATGAGAGGGCTGGAGAACCTCTGCTGGGAAGACAGGGTGAAAGAATTGAGGCTGTTCAGCCTGGAGAGGAGAAGGCTCTGGGAGACCTTAAAGCTGCATTTCAGCTGAAGGGGATCTGCAGACAGCCTGNTGGAGCCTTCTCCTCTCCAGACTGAACAGCCCCAACTCCCTCAGTCTCCTCCCTGCATGTTCTGGGACCATGTTAGAAGGCTGGAGCTGGGCTATAATTTCTTTTTCTTTACTCTTTTGCCTTCCTCCAAGAACTGTCATTAAAATGTGAACTTGGAATTTGCTTTGTCTTAGCAGTGAGGCTCCCTTCTTTCCTGGCAAAATGAAGTGTCCCCAGCTCTGTGACTCAGAAGGAGCTGCTCTCTGTGCTGACAGCTTAACCCACTTCTCAGGGCTTAGCAGAGCAACAGTGGTCCTGTTGTGTTCTTGGAGAGTGTGGCAGTGTGGTGATGGGAAAATACAACATTTAAGCTGAATATGTGACTAAAACACATAGCACAGAGGCTGCCCTTTGGTCTGAAGTGAGACCTCACCTCCAATAACAAGTCCAGGTCTGTGTCCACAGCAGAAGGAGGACACAGAGCTGCTGGAGTGAGGCCAGAGGAGGCCACAAAGATGCTCCAAGGGCTGGAGCAGCTCTGCTGTGAGCACAGGCTGAGGGAGCTGGGGGTGTGCAGCCTGGAGAAGAGAAGGCTCCAGGGGGACCTTAGAGCTGCCTGCCAGTGCCTGAAGGGATCCTGCAGGAAGGCTGCAGAGGGACTTCTGATAAGGATGTCTAGAGATAGGGGGAATGGTTTGAAGCTGAGGCAGAGCAGGATTAGACTGGAGCTGAGGAAGAAGTTCTGCAGTAGGAGGGTGGTGAGACTCTGGAATGGGTTGCCCAAGGAATTTGTGGATACCTCCTCCCTGGAGGTGTTTCAGGTTAGTTTGGATGAGGCCTTGAGCAACTAAGGCTCAAAGCATCTCTGCCCATGGCAGAGAGGGTGGAGCAGGTGGTCTGTGAGGTCCCTGTTATGATTCATTCTGTGCTGCTGGGACTCTTACCAGGTTGGCACCTAATTTCCAAGTCCTTTGTTGTTTATTGCACCTAGAATCTCAGCTTCCCTGGGAAAAGTGATGCTTTCTTTTCTGTGTTTGGAACAGATCTCCATTTGGCAGGTGTGGGAAGCAGGGCTACACCCCATGGCTTGGGTTTTTATTGTGCAAATATGCTTGTGCTATTGATCTGCAAAGTGTCCTCATTCAGTGCCTGGAGGAAGAGTGAAGGGGAAAATCTCTTGCAAGGGAAGATGAAGGATCAAACTGCAGCTCTTTGGTTATTTTGACTGGAGATGTCAGATTACTGAAGGGAGAGAGGAGATGTGCTTGCTGCTTTCTGGCTGAAACCATTCTGCCAGTCAGTTGCAAATGGAGTTTTAAGAACTTGTTGAGCCAGAGCTCATGGTATTTCCCTTGCCATGACCCAGACAAGCTCAGAGTACCTGGGGTTGCTCTAACTCCCAGTCAGCTCTGCCTACCAGGAGAGAAGCACTTCCTGACTGAAATAAAAGTGAGAAGTTGAGTTGTCAGCCCTAGGGGACATGGGGCAGGCATGAAGCAGAGTCAGGACCCTGACTTTTAGGAAAGCAAACTTGCAACTCTTCAAGAAGTTGGTCAGTAGGAGCCCTGGGAAATAGCCCTCAGGGAATGGAGCTGGCAGATCTTTATGGACACTTGCCACAGAGTACTCTCCATGCCCAGGTGGAAGGTAACAGGCAAGGAAAGGAAGAGGCTGGCATGGCTGACTTGGGACCTGCTGGTGAAACTAAAGAGCAAGAGGGAACTGCAGAGGCAGTGGAAGTAGGGACAGGAGAATTGGGAAGAGTATAGGGATGCTGCCTGGTTGTGTAGGGGTGAGGTCAGGAAGACCCAGGCATGGCTGGAGCTGAGCTTGGCAAGGGATGCAAAGAATAACAGGAAGGGTCCTGCAGGTGCATCAACCAGCAGAGGAAGGTTAAAGTGAGTCCTCTGAGGAGTGAGAATGGTGCCAACACACAAGGAAAAGGCTGAGGTACTCAATAACTCTTTTGCCTCAATCTTCAGTGGCAGTCTTGCTTCTCACCCCTCCCCAGCTGATGGACCACAAGGTGAGGACCAGGCATGTAAAGTCCCTCCCACTGAAAGGCAAAATGAGGCTCAGGACCACCTGAGGTACCTCAACATATGGAAATCTATGGGACTTGGTGAGATGTATCCCAGAGTTCTGAATGAATTGGGCACTCCCCATGGCATTTGCAAGGCCCTGGCAGTCAGGGCCAGTCCCTGGAGACTGGAGGAAGGGAAGTGTTGTGTTCATGTTCAAAAAGGGTAGAAAAGAGGATGCTGGAAATTACCAACCCATCAGCCTCACCTCTGTGCCTGGGAAGATCATGGAACAGATCATAGAATCATAAACTCAGCCAGGTTGGAAGAGACCTCCAAGCTCACCCAGCCCTAGCCAATCAACCAGACCATGGCACTAAGTGCCCCATCCAGGCTTTGCTTCAACACCTCCAGGGATGGGCACTCCACCACCTCCCCAGGCAGCCCATCCCAATGCCAATCACTCTTGCTGGCAAGAACTTCTGCCTAACATCCAGCCTGACCCTGCCCTGGCACAGCTTGAGGCTGTGTCCTCTTCTTCTGTCCCTGGGTGCCTGGCAGCAGAGCCCAACCCCAGCTGGCTACAACCTCCCTTCAGGGAGGTGCAGAGAGCAATGAGGTCTGGCCTGAGCCTCCTCTTGTGCAGGNTGGGCACTGGCAGCACAGAAGGCCAAGGGCAGTCTGGGCTGCATGCAAAGCAGTGTGGGCAGAGATGGAGAGAGGGATCCTGCCCCTCTGCTCTGCTGAGACCTCACCTGCACTGCTGTGTCCAAATCTGGGGCCCCAAAACAAGACAGACCTGGACCTGATGGAGATGGTCCAGAGGAGGGTCACAAAGGTGACCAAAGGGCTGGAGAACCTCTCTTCTGGATACAGGCTGGGAGAGCTGAGGCTGTTCAGTCTGGAGAGGAGAAGGCTCTGGAAGACCTCAGAGCTGCATTTCAGTATCTGCAGGGGACCTGCAGGCAGGCTGGGGAGGGACTGTTCAGAAGGGTCTGTGGGGGTAGGATGGGAGGCAATGGTTTGGAACTGGTGCAGGGCAGGGTTAGATTGGACATCAGGAGTGAGCTCTGCACTGTGAGGGTGGTGAGACACTGGCACAGGCTGCCCAGGGATGTGGTTGAGGCCCTGCCCCTGGAGACATCCAAGCTCAGCCTTGTTGTGTCCCTGAGCAGCCTGCTCCAGCTGGAGGTGTCCCTGCTGCCTGCAGGGGGGTTGGGCAAGATGCCCTTGGAGGGTCAGTTATTGGAAGGCAGCTAGAAAGTCCCTCTGGAGTAAACCATTCCCAGCACAGGAGGTTGCTCAAAGAGAGCTGGAAATTCCCAAGATGAAAGGCTGCTCAATAAGCCCTAACTGTACCTGACTCTCAGATGTTTGTATCAACCTAAGGGGCTTAAGAGTGGAGATTTGGTTAATTGGCAATGCAGAGGAGCTTCTCTTTTTGAATGGTGATAAATATGAATGCCTGTGAGTGTCATTAAAGGTAGCAGGGCTTGTTTTGCCAAAAGACCCCTGTGGAGAGAGCTTCAGATCAGAATTAAAACACAGAGGCAGAACCTGTGGGAACTCAGCTGGGAACACAGCCCTGCACAGCACCCAGGATCCATCAGCAGAGCTGCCAGAAGCCAGGGATGAATAAAGCCCAGAGTGAGGTATCAAGGCCAGCCTTTGTGGTGACACTGATCTGTACAGGATCACCTCAGTATTGCGTGTTCCAGCTGTTGAACTCTGCTTGCCCTTGCTCCTGGCTGAGTGTGCAGCAGCCCTGCAGCAAGGAGAGAGCCTGGAGCTCCGTGGTTCAGGGCACACACTGCAGATAAAGACAAAAAGCAGGTTTGCCTCTGCCCTTGGCAACATAACTGCCCACCAGACTGCAGCAGGCAGTCTGCAGACATTAGGGAAAAGTTTTTCACAGAGAGAGTGGTCAGGGACTGGGATGAGCTGCCCAGGGAGGTGATGGAGTCCCCAACCCTGGCTGTGTTTAAGGGTGGTTTGGATGTGGTGCTTGGGGCTATGGTTTAAGGTGACTCTTGTAGAGCAGGGTTCTAGGTTGGGCTTGGTGATCCTGAGGGGCTTTGCCAGCCTGGGTGTGGCTGTGATTCTGTGCTTCTAGCCTGGGCTTGCTGAGGCATGCAGGAAGAAATATTGAACCATGGAATTTCTGCTCTTATCAGACCCCATCTTGAATACTGTATCCAGTTCTTGTGTCCCCAGAGGCTGAGGGAGCCTCCTTCCTTTGGGCAGCCAGCAGCAAGGTCTCAGAGACACTTCTCATCATTGCAGTGCTTCTGAATGTCAGGAGAAAAATGCAGTCTGAAAGCAATCCACACTCAGTACAGAGAGCAGTAGATTCTGCCCCCTGGCTCTGCTCTGCTCAGACCTCACCTCCAATCCTGCATCCAGGTCTGTGTCCCCAGCAGAAGGAGGACACAGAGCTTCTGGAGTGAGGCCAGAGGAGGGCACAAAGATGCTCCAAGGGCTGGAGCAGCTCTGCTGTGAGGACAGGCTGAGGGAACTGAGAGGGTGCAGCCTGGAGAGGAGAAGACTCTTAGGGTGATNTTTACTGTGAAGGTGCTGGAGGCCTGGAGCAGGCTGCAGGTTGTGGTGGCTCTTTCTGTGGAGCTTTTCCAACCCCACCTAGATGTGTTCCTGTGTGACCTGCCCTTGGTGATGCTGCTTTGGCAGGGGGATTGGTTTGGATGATCTCTGGAGGTCCCTGCCAACCCCTACCACTCTGTGGTTCTATGAAACAGAAGCTTAGTAGACATCCCAGCTACAACATCTTTTGCTCTGGTGATCTTCAAGCCCCTGGAAGCACCTGGAAGAAGAACTGACCTAACTTCAGCTTCCAGAAGAGCATGACTAAAATAAAACCTTGTGCAGAGAATGCAAATCTGCCAAACAAGTTGTAAAGGCACTGCTGAAGTCAGAGGACTACACAAGGGGTTGGGACAGTCAGTGGCAGGCTGCTTTCAAAGAGGGAAGATGGATTAATTGATTTTCTGCAGCTTTGGGTCCTTTGTCCATTACTGTTGAGTATTTCCATTGAGTATTAGGAGGCTACAGAATGTCCTTCTTAAACTGAAGGAAGAAACCAAACTTGGAAGACCTGTGGAGGACAGCAGCAAGTCTTCAAAACTGTCTTTCTATGTTGGAAGAATGATCTCTGCAGATTGCTTCCAGCCCTTAACATTCTGTGATTCTCTGAGTCTTTAAAGTGGTGAGGTGGTGGTGCCTTTGGTGATATGGTTGGGGTTTAGTGGTTCACTTGTTAATCTTAAAGGTCTTTTTCAGCTGAAAGAGTTCTGTGGTATCTCTTGCAGTGCAGGTTAGATTTTTCTCTCACACTGAAGCACAGAAAGCCCCAGAACCATGCAAGTTCTATCCAGTTAATTCTGACAATTAGCAGGAGAAGAGGGTGAGTGGCTGCAGTGAGTGTCCTTTGAGAGACAGGAAGGAGAAAAGCCCAAAGAGCTTTAAAAAAGCAGAGTCTAGCAGATCTGGGAAGTGTGGCTTGTGATGAAGCTGAAGTGAAAGGGAGGAAGTAAATATCAGAGCATTAAAGGCAATTTCCTCAGCTGCACACCTCCAGAAGTCTCCAGCAGACCGTGAAGACAATGTGAAGTGTGCTCCTGTGGTTCTGAGCTGTTGGGAGAGCTTCAGGAAATACAGAATGGGAAGGTTGGAAGGGACCTCAAAGCTCAGCCAGTTCCAACNTGGGGTCTGAGGAGAGCAGAGCAAAGGGGCAGAATCCCCTCCCTTGCCCTGCTGCCCACACTGCTCTTGCTGCAGCCCAGCACACAGTTGCTGTCTGGGCTGCATGAACACTGCAGCCTCATCTTGAGCTTTTCATCACCCCAGACCCCCAGGGCCTGTTCCTCAGGGCTGCTCTCAGCCATTCCCCACCCAGCCTGTATTCAAGCCTTCTTTTACAGCTGAGATGGGGACTAAAGCAGAACACTTCAAGACCATGCACTCTAAGGGCTAAGTAATCCAAGAGTAAATAATTGGGCTGGTTGGTGATGCTGATCACCTCCCCTAAGTGATTTGCTGGCAGGGAGAGGAGATGAGAATTGGGAACTCTCCTGATTGCTTGACCTTTAAGAACTCTCTCCTAGTGCATGTGGCCACCCATGCAGCTCTTCTGTATTTCTGGAGGAAAAGAGGCTGAGAGGAGACCACCTGGCTCTCTACAGCTCCCTCAAAAGGAGGTTGGTGCCAGGTGGGAGTTGGGCTCTTGCCCCAGTAAGAAGTGCTAGGACCAGAGGAAATGGCTTCAGTTTGCCCCAGGGGAGGTTTAGGTTGGATATGAGAAGAAACTTCTTGACTGAAAGAGTTCTCAAAGCCTGGCACAGGCTGCCCAGGGAGATGGCTAAATCCCTGTCCCTGGAGGTGTTTGAAAGAGGCAGAGATCACAGAATTAAACAGGCTGGAAAAAACCTCTGAGATCATCCAGTCCAACCTATCACCTAACACCTGATTAACTAACCCCTGGCACTAAGTGCCTCCTGCAGCCTCCTCTTAAACACCTCCAGGGATGGGCACTCCACCACCTCCCCAGGGAGCCAATTCCAATGCCAATCACTCTTGCTGGCAAGAACTTCTGCCTAACATCCAGCCTGAGCCTGCCCTGGCACAGCTTGAGGCTTAGTCTGGAGAAGAGGAGGCTGAGAGGAGACCTCCCTGGAAGGAGGTTGGATTGAGATGGGGATCAGTCATCTCCTCCCATGTAACAAGGTACAGGATGAGAGGAAATGGCCTCACGATGCCCTAGGGAGATATAGATAGGACTTTAGAAGAAACTTCTTCCCTGAAAGGGTTCTCAAGCACTGGCACAGGCTGCCCAGGGAGGTGTTTGAATCCCTGTCCCTGGAGGTGTTTCAGAGAGGCAGAGCTGTGGTGCTGAGGGCCATGGTTTAGCTCCAGTCTTAATGCAGTTACAGAATGGTTTGACTGGATGAGCTTAAAGGTCTCTTTTAACCCAAACCATGGTTTCAAATCTTATCTGAGTGACTTCAGCAGGTCACTTAAATACTGCAGCATGTAACTGACTTCATGACCTGAACAGTTCTGGGAAACCCTGGAGCCAGTGAAGATAACAGGGAGCTGTGAAGTGCTCAGTGACACTTGCATAGATAATTCCCATTTCCATCCCCTGACAGAAGCTATAGATAGCCTCCTGCCATCTTCTCCTTTGGGAGTGACTTTGCATCTGTGGAAACATCCTGGAAAACAGCTTGAAAAGATACAAAGGCCTGGAAAGGAGACTCTGGTTTGTCAGTTTGGGTGTGAGCAGCCTTGGTGCCCACATGGCATCCTGGTCACCAGACTGGAAAAACATGGACTGGATGTGTGGAGCACTGCTGGGTAAGGAA